>BCHO01000008.1:1083680-1256818 GCA_001599655.1 Golubevia pallescens
AAAGAGGAATGCTCTGGATCTGTAGATGTTGCAGGAGCCGAATGGGGAGCTCCCAAATGTTGAGAGAAGTTGGAACTTGGCGACGTCGAGGTTTGATTCCAGATTGGAAAAGCTGAATTGGGTATGCTGTTTCTTGAACCGAACTCTCCAGTCGGACTTTGAAGAGAAAGTGACTCCAAAGCGGGTGCTTGGTACGACAATGGAAGGAATGCTGAAGGTTTCACCATTCGTCTTGCTTGAGCTGATCGAATAGGAGCGGCGTCACCTTCTTCTTCTCTATCCTTACGAACCAGATCTCGACCTTTTGAGAACTCTCTTCCTACTGGAGATGAACTGAGCTGAAAATTTGACGGACTTCTCATGAGCTCCGAATTTCCCTGAGCGTTGAAGGGAGGAGAGGAAAATTGTTGAGGTGATCTGATGAGATCCGTAAGCGCTCTTGGCCTTGAAATTCGACGTTGAGGTCCAAAGTCTGGTGATCCAGCCGGTAGTCCATCGAAAGAAGATTCGTCGACACCGATTCCCATTCCTGGTAGAGTTTGGAATGATCCCTGGAGAGATATAGGCGAGACACTGCCTGTGGCATCACTGCTGTCGAATTCTCGACTTGAATGAGCACCGTGACGACTCGATCCTCTACGTCGTGCAGAGATTCGTTGTCCAGAGCTGTCTGTGCGACTAGATAGCTTGGAACTTTCTCCTTTGATAGAGTTCAGTGTGACTAATTCGCCTTCCGAGGCTGCAGTGACTAGGCGAGGTCGATATCTGTGCGAAGAGAAAAAAAAAGACATTGCGCGGTAAGACAAAGAGCTACGACTTTGTAAGTCTTCTTTGCACCGACTCACTCATAATTCGGATACATTATCTTGTGCTGCGGAAGCCAGAAAGAGTCATTTCAAGGGAAGGAACAGAGAATCAAAACAACCTCAGTCATACGCTCATGGCTAAGCTATCATTGCCTCATCGACACTGGATGGTCTACCTCGTTCGTGTCTAGCATCAAAGATGGGTCTTTGAACTAAGTGTCTCTTAGACTCACCTCTGCCTTATGCCTTTTAGCCAGCTCTGCGAACCTCTCTCGGGTCTCTTGTGATTCTGATTGCCACATAGAAGAGATCATCCTCGACACCTCTGACTGACGCAGGCGAGCGCCACCGAAACCTCTGCTCTCTATTTCCTTCTGCTGTTCCACGAGCTCAGAGTTCTTTTGGGCTCTGTACAAGATCCAAGCGTTCGGTGGACGAGGTGCTCTATCAGGATCTTTGATCTTCTTCTTTGGTTTCTTGGTGCTCGGAGAATAAGACGACTGGAAGAGGTTGGAGTGTGGATGATCATCGTTTGCAGGCCTGACTGGCTCTTTTCCTTTCCTTTCTGCTCTCATGTTCTCGTTACTAGAAGAATAAGAAGAAGATTCGAAGAAGTTCGTGGAAGTTGAACCTGAAGACGATGGCTCGGACCCTGTGGCTGATGGTAGCACGACTCCACCGGTTTCATCTAGAGAAGTTGCTTCTGTTCCGTGAAGGCTCGGAGTGTCCCCAGTCTTGAGAGCATTGAACTCTGTCATTCTAGAAGCTGTAGCTAGAAGAGCTGTATGAAAGTGGTAGAAGAAAGAGGTAGGGTCAAGACTGGAAAGAAGACCTCGAGTCACTCTTGAAAGAACGTTGCGCAACGAGAGGTCGTACTTACTGGTGCAAAGTTCTGGTGGGTTCCAAGAAAGCAGACTGGTGGATTTGTTTATGAGGACGAATCCAGCTTAAATCTTGATCCGGGATCGTGAAGTGACAGTTGACAAAGCTGGGGATCTCGGAGCTCTAAAGAAAGTGCTCTGCTGCGAGAGAGTGAAAGAGAAGACGACAGCTTCGTCTCGAGGAGTGAAAGAGGGGCTTGAAGTATTGGATGGCAAGCTATGGAGGTAGTCTGATATTACAGAAATCTAGGAGGTGTTATAGAAACAAGAAGTGAGAAGGTGATCATCGATTATAAGTTGACGCCTATGAACAGGTCTCCATCCACCAAGTTTTGATGATGCTCGATACATCGACCGCGAGCCTAGATCTCGGTTTTATAAGGAGAAATTCAGATGTCTCAACCTTTTACGGAATGATCGACTCTGTCTTCAGTGTCTTCGAGGCCCTGTCACCTGTCAAAAAAGTGTCTGGGTGCCTTCCGAGTCCCGCTGGCTTTCCTTTGTTTGCAGTTTCCAAAATAGCGGTTTTTCAAAATTGATATATAATGATCTTTGGCGTCTAAACAAACCACCAAAAAGCTTAAATCTTGCTTGGGAAATGAAGAGAGGCGGCCAAGAGAATAGTTCGAGTTAGATAAGCAGAAATGTTCTCATGAGCCATCCATCAACTTGAGGGGGTGGCAAAGAATCAGTCTTTCTGTTCGATGGCAGCGGAATTGGACTGATGATGAACGATGAACATGGGTGCTGTAGTCTTTTCTAATTCTCTTCCACGACGATCCGTATGAAAATCTCTTTCTCTAGGCACGCCACCGGTATTGGTCTTTGATAAGATCTGAGGTTAATCGGCAGGACAAAAAAAGAGCACGGAACGAGGTTCGCTTGATTAAGCAATTCTAGCGAAGTGTCGATCTAGATGTCTAGATTCTAGATCGCATGCCTCCAACTCCTTCTCCTCCGCTAGCTTTCTCTCGAACTTCCATCTCCATCGAAGTCATCCAAGTATGCAAGTCTATGTAAGCATACATTTGATGGGTTTTCTCCGATCCCAATGGTTGGAACAATGAAGAAAGTCCCAGCAAAGCGTCGAAACCGGTGCGAGGTGTCGAATGTCAACAGGTCGAAGGACTTAAGCCTTTAACGACGAAGGACTCGGATAAAAGGAGAGATACTCATTTTCATCTGAATGTTCCCAATTGAAATTTCAAAAGCCGCGAGAAACACTTTTCAGGTCTAGGAAGAATCGCTGGAGAGCGAAGAGAGCTTGGTTGGTTTGGTTTTGCACTCGGAATAACTCTTCTACCGCTCCAGATCTTCTCTCATTCCACATTTTGCTTGTCTTTCAATCCAATCGTGAAGATCTTCTATTGCCCAAGGAGATGGAGCTCGCAGAGAACTGAGACGAAGCCTCTTGAGAGAAGAGCCTGCGCTGTCGGCAGATATCTAAGGCGTGAGCGTTCTTCTCTCAATTCCAGACACTCGAATTTTAAATCAAAGGGAAGTAAAGAGCAAAAATAACAAGAAAAAAAGAAGCGAAGGAAGAAAGAGTATGATTTTTTGATCTTGTCTTCATTGCTGGCTTCGAGAGAGAGCTTCACTCCGTCTCTATCAGCCTATCACCAATACCATCATTATCCCTAGCATCGATTCAGTCAAGCATCGCAAGCATCGTCATTGTCATCATCAACATCCACATCCAGATTGCATCATGTCGTTCTTCAGATCAAGCAAAGTCAAACCACCGCCTGCCGAATTAGACGATGAAGATGACTGGCAGGCGATGCCAGTAGTACAATCGTCAAGTTCCTCTCAACTGACCTCCATTCACGACGATCTGGATGAAGATGAAAAGAAAAGATATCACTGGAGACCTCCTTCTCCTCAATCATTTGGTTCAAAACAGAAATCAAGACTTGGTTCCTCCTCTTCATCCACCAAAGCTTCATCCACTTCCACTTCAGGCTTTGGGAAATGGAGCAGTGGCAACAACAACAATTCAAATTCAAACGCAACTGGTAGACATCTAAATGTAGACGATGCAAGAGGTTACGATTGGAGAGTAGCCCCTTCTTCTTTGGGAATGGGAATGTCCAGTTCAAATCACGATTCAGACGATTCAGACGATCAAGATGGTAAGAGAAATGGAAAGAACAAGGCTGAAGATTCCTTCGACGATGACGATGAAAAGGGAAGAGGTTATACTCAATTGAGATTGGACGAAGATGAAGAATCAGAAGCCATTCATGCTGCAACTTCTTATCTATTTGGAGATGGTCCAAATTCAAAAAGTGGTGGTCCTGGTCCAACTGATGAAGGATCTGGTGCAACTCCTCTATCTCAAATGGCTACCACTAAACAGTTGCTGAGTGAAGGTCAGAAGATAGCCTATGTAGGAATCTGTTCGCTTTTGGCAAAAGATCTGGTTAGAAAGTTGAGGAGGGTACCTGGAAAGGAAACTGATAACGCTGCAAAGAGTGCCGAGGAATGGCTGGTCAGAGTCATGGCTAGGCTGTATCAACATATGGATATAGAAGCTAGTGGTGAGTAGAGATAGTGAAATTGAGAGATTCGCTGGAGGAGGAAGAGGGCAGAGGACAAATAGAGGCATCAGAGGAAGGGTCTATCTCATCATCCCTCGAGCTCAATCTTCCTTACCACTGTCTTGTGTTTTCTTCTCTTTCACACTTCTAGAGCAACAAATGATTGATTCTTTGGCTCAACATGGTGTTCTATCAGCCGATCTGGCTCCGAGTCTGGTCACAACTCAAACGGTCAACAATCCAGATTTCGATCCTGAGGCCAAAAAGGAGAGAGAGGAAGAGGAAGAGGCTGAAAGACAGAGAGCTGAACAAAGGCGGAAAGAAGACGAAGAGCTGGAGAGGATAGAAAGGGAAAGGATAGAGATGAGGAAAAGAGAGGAAGCTGAAGAGCAAGCTCTCAAAGGAGAAGACGATTCCGAGATGGATTTGGCTTCTCATCCTCCTCCTCCTGCTTATTCCTCTACTCTTCAATCTGAAGGTGGATCTTCTTCATCAGACAACAAGGAGAATCTAGAAGCTGACGATCTAGATCAAGAAGATGAAGACATAGATGACGAAGATGATGGAGATATTGGAGCTGCTCCTCGAGCAAGTCAGAGCTCAAATCGAACTTCAAAACGTCAAAGTCAACTCAGTAAAGCTTCAGAAGCAAGGCAGAAAGCATCTCCGGAATATGAAGACGATTATGATGGAGACATTGGTGGACTTGCAAGAGCTTCAACACCAAAACCGAATGGCTCTACCTCTCTGCCTTCAGCTTCTAATCCCCCTTCTCAATCCAATGGCAAATCTCTGGGAGCTGCTGAACCTACAACGACGCTGGCAGATCCCAACACTGCAGCTCAAACCGGTCTGGAAGCTGCTGCTGGTATGACTCAAGAACTAGGTCTAGACGACAAAGGAGTCGAACAATCTTCAACGACGACAGTGCTAGGTCTCTCCTCTCAACCTCAAAAGGTGGAACCACCTCCTTCAGCTCTAGAAGGAGTCTCTACCGAAATCAGTTCAGCAGATGAGAAGATCACTCTAGATCTTCGATGGACAGTTTTATGTGATCTATTCTTGGTCTTGACTGCAGATTCAGTTTACGACGCAAGATCAAGAGTTCTACTACTTTCAGTCGCTGAAGCTCTAGGTCTAACCTGGATGGATGTCACAACTTTCGAAAAGAGAGTCACTGATGCTTTGGAGATAGAAGAAGGAGTCGAATCTTTAAAAGACAAATCTGCAGCAGAGAAACGAGCAGTTCTAGCCAGAAGAAGAAGATTGCTAATGGTGGGAGCTGCTACTGTTGGAGGTGGTCTAGTCATTGGTCTATCTGCTGGTCTCTTGGCTCCTCTGATTGGTGCTGGTCTAGGTGCGACTCTGGGTGCTGTTGGAATCGGTGGAACTAGTTCATTCTTGGGAGGAGTCGGAGGTGCAGCTATCATTACTTCGACTGCGACTCTTGGTGGTGCTACGATAGGAGGTAAATCAATGTCTAGAAGAACTAGAAATGTCAAGACTTTCGAATTCAGACCTTTGCACAACAACAAGAGAGTCAATGCTATCGTCACTGTTCCAGGGTGAGTTCTTTCTGACGCATACATTCAGGTTCAATCCGATCGCAGAGTTCCAGCAATTCTCTCGATTCATCACTGATCATTCTGATTTTGCTCCTGTCTCAAACCAGATTCATGAATGGACCTCAAGACGATCCTAGGTTACCTTTCAGCGTTTTGGATTCCATCATGGGAGATGTCTTCTCGGTCCTGTGGGAACCTGACATGATGATGGAAATGGGTAACGCTCTTTCGATTCTCTGGAACGAAACCTTTGCTATGGGAGTTCAGACTGTGCTTTCGGCCACTATCGCAGGTGGTCTTTTCGGAGGTAAGTCGAGAAATCTGCCTGGTTCTTGTCTGGTGAGCTTCGGCTTGAACTTCATTCTCTCTCTACTCCCTCTACTCTGTTTTCTCTTTCCGCCAGCTCTCGCGTGGCCTCTGTGGCTCACAAAGCTAGGTTATCTCATCGACAATCCTTGGTCAAATGCTCTAGATCGAGCTCATTCTGCAGGTCTCATTCTAGCCGACATTCTCGCTAAACGTCAATTGGGAGTTCGTCCTATCACTCTCATTGGATTCAGTCTAGGTGCTAGAGTTATCTTCTACGCTCTCCTTGAACTCGCTCGAGTAGGGGCTTTTGGTGTCGTTCAAGACGTCTTCTTGATGGGTGCTCCTGTCAGCGCCAAGGACTCTCAGTGGAAAGAGGCTAGAAGTGTGGTGGCTGGTAGATTCGTCAATGGTGAGCAGAAACTTTCGATTCGAAGCCTCTTGTGTTCATCTCTGCTGTTCGACTTAAATCTAACTTGGACATGCTCTCTTCTCTCTCGCTTTTACAGCCTTCTCTCGAACGGATTGGATCCTGGGATACCTTCATCGAGCTACTTCTGGAGGTCTTGGTTCCATCGCTGGTCTCCATCCTGTCGATCGAGTTCCAGACATCGAGAACGTCGAAGTCACCCATGCCGTGCCAGGTCATCTTCAGTATCGAGCTCTCATGCCTCTAGTCTTGGACGAGCTTGGATTCAAGTGCACCGCCGACTACTTCGACGAACCTGAAGACATGTCCAAGATTCCAGAGAGAGAAGTCATTCGAGAGCACAAGGACTACGAGCTTAGAACTGTTCAAACGAAATCTGGAGGATTTGGAAAGATTTGGAAGAAAAAGAAGGATCCCAACTCTGCTTCCAATTCCGAAGGTGGATCAAGGTCAGGGTCAAGACCTGGAACTGCTAGTGCCACTCCTGCTCCTTCCTCTCCCTCTCTCAAACCTGGAGACTACGACGAATATGATGACGACGATCTGCCTCCAAGAATGGAATCGCCTCACGTCTCCACTCCTCCTTCTCGAGCTACCTCTCTAGCTGTCGAATCTCAAGCCGAAATTCAAAGGTCTCAAACTCCGGAGATTCAAAAGGCTCCTTCTATGGCTGTCCACTTCGACACCGACCAGATTCTTGCAGAGTTGAGAGAGTCTGGAATAGAGGTCAAAGAACTTGAGAGTTCTCTTCCGCCTCTAGTCGCATCGACTCAACTTCCTCCACCTCAAAGCTCATCAACTTCCCAAGCCACTGAAGGCTCGAAATCTCAAGCTGAAGCATCTAGCTCTTCTTCTCAACCAGAAGCTCCTCAAACCACTTCGACCAAGCCAGCTGAACCTGCCTTTGCTTCCAGCTCTGCTTCTCTTCGATCAGACGCAACTTCAGCAACAATCCCTTCTCCGTATTCGAAGAGCTTTGCAGGACCTGGATACTCTTATGAACCGACGAAACCGGTGACAGAAGACGGTACTGGCGGAGTTTCTCTTTCATTCGCTTCTTACGACGACGATGATGATGATGAGATCGATATCTCCAAGTCATCAGAAAACACCAAGGCCAACTCTTCTGTTCCAGCTTCATCTTCAATGTCGCCTATCTCTGAAAGGTATGCATCGTATGGTCTCTCGACCGAGACTGCCGATCAACTCGCAAGAGAGTTTTCTGGAAGAGCTGGACTGGATGGAAATCGAACGTCTTCGATTGAAGATTCTTTCAGCTCTCCAGTCGCTCCTGCTTTGACCTTCCCGCCTAGTGGAGGAGATGGCTGGAGAGAGGATACCTTGGTAAGCAGGGGCGGATTGCCAGGAGAGAAGTCTAGGAAGAAGACAGAAGATCAACTCGAAGATAGACCTCCTTTGGAGAGAGCTCCTTCACAGCCTCCTCCAACTCTCTCGTTTGGAGGTCTCTCGAATCAGTCTTCTGCATTTGGGAGTGATAATCCTTGGGGCTGAGAAGGCCTTTGAAGTACCCTTCTTGTATCTTTCTACATTTGCAATGCGAAAGTGAATGAGATCTTGTCAATGACGAGTGGGGTTTCGAAGCTTCTTATTGTTGCGATTCAAAAATGTCCATTTCTGCAGGATTGATGCTTTATGTACACATCGATTTCCTAATTGGCGTCGATGGTTATCTTCGCGAAGAGCCGGCAGGATGAATGGGCATGTCATTGATCAATGGGGGAGAGAGAACAAAGGGGATCCTTAATTAAAACCACCAGCCCGAGAATTTTTCTTGGGCTCTTTTACGCTGGAGCGGGCGATGTGAATGGCGATGGACCTAGTTTTTGATTGATTCTCGAAAAAATCAATGAAAACGATCGAGAGTCTCGAGTTTTGCTGAGGTACAAAGAGGAGAGAGGGTCGAAGCTCTTTGTCCTTTGTCCTTCTTTCCCTTTCTACTTCTCTCTTCCCTTCCATCGCTTCTCCTTACTCGCTCGCCCAGTCTTCTCCTTCCTCTCCTGATTTCTCCAAACGACGTCTTTGTGGAGAAACTAAGAACCCGATCCTTTGGCATACAGATCCTACCTCACAAATCATGACAGAGGCATCTTCTTCCAAAAGCTACGCTAATCCATCTTCGACACCAACTTCCTCGTCATCCTCGACACCACCACTAGCTTATGTCGTCGAGAAACTCAATGAGATAGCCCAATTCTTCTGGGACAAGCCAGAGACCTCAGACGTGAGTATCACATCTATTTCCTATTCATCGATTGAATCGGGCCAGCTGCCATCGGTATCAAACTCTATTTTCCCATCGCCTGAATACTGACATTCCCACGTCTTTCTATTGTGATCTTGTACTCCAGGTCACTGTCATTGTACCTCTACCAATCGCACCTTTGTCACATCGCAAACCTCTACGAATCCCTGGCTCACCAAAGCAAGCCCGATCCACTCCTGTCCCTTTTGCGAAAGCTGCTGGCCACAGCGAGCTCTACGGAAGAAGAAGACAGAACAAGTCGGACAAGGAAACCTTCAAAACGGATGTCGACGATCAAATGAACATCGATCGGAGAGAATCAGAGGTTTCCAACGTCAGTTCAATCTCCAGTGGGCTACCTTCGGCTTCAACTTCGACAAGTACCATATTCACCCCTGCTTCTTCAATCCCTCCAAGTTCTTCTCAGGATGCTTCTGGTACAATCTTCTCTAGGAACGTCAACAATCCTATCATGATGGAATCGGACCTGAGAAGAGGATCTGCTTCAGTCAACAATGCTAGCAGAGCAGAAGGTTCTTACTGGCAATCCATTCCAAGTGACGGTTTCAAGGTAGCTCCTCAAGATGAGGAACAGGTGGAAGAGGATGAAAACTCTCTTTTTGATAGGACAACCAGGTCTGGAGCTGCAACCACCATGAGGCGATTGACGTTCAAGCTGCATCAAGAGTATCTCACGACTCAATCCACTTTGTTCAGAAAGATTCTCTCCTCAACTTCACCTCTAGATCTGTCCAGTGACGACAATCTGAGTCCAACTTCTCCAAACAGGGAGTCAAATCAGTCAAGAAGAGACTCTACCTCAACATCAAGCTCTTTTCCAAATTTGCCTGAGCCTCTTCTTCTGACCCCGCCTGCACATTCTCATCCGGTGATCTTTCTACCTCTCCCTGATCCATACTCTTTCGGAGAGCTCATCAAGTTCCTCTACTTCGGAGAGCTAGATCAACTAGGGCTGGCGATGAGAAGTGGAGCAGTTAGGTGGGAAGGAATCGTGGCCAATACTCAACTTTTAGGCCTCAACTCTGACGTCAAAAGGTGGCTGGGAGTCTGGTTCAAGGAGAACGCAGACAGGGTCAGTGAAGATAGGAAAGCCAAAGAGATGGAGAAGTTGGAAAGGATGGAGAGAGTCGAAAGGGACATCGAATCTTTGACTACGAGATACGACTCCAATTTGTCGCTCAAATCTCTTCTCAAAGATTCTGCCGATCGAGATCTTTCATCGCTCAAATCGGTCTCAAGTGAAGACAACCTCAGGCGGAAAAGAATGAGCTCAAGTCTTCAATCTCCACACTCTCACTCAAGTTCAGTCAATCATCTCCCAAACTCTCAACTTCTTCAGACAACAAGCTGGTCTTCCTCAAACTTAGCTTCGACTTCTCCAAATGGATCCTCAACAAGCTCAGCAGGGGATGGAGATTCAGATACTACAATGAAACAACCAGCAAACAAGGTCAGAAGAAACTCCGAACTGCAAAAGGATATCTCAACTGCTGATCACTTCAACCATTCGACAAGACCCGAGCAAGTCTCTTTTTTCCGTTCTCCAACCTTGGGATCCAAGAAGTTGAGAAGACCAACCTCCGCGTCGTCAACTCCCAGAGCTTTCAATCCAAATCTCAGCAGCGTTCCAAACTCACAAACCAACACAACCTCGTCTTTTCCCCCTTCTTCCTTTGTCATGGGTGGTTTCAGTTCCCCCTCTGGTGCAATCAGAAAGAAAGGTCGAATCCCACGACCGCATTCACGAGCGTGATATATAGATGTTTACGTACCGTCGCTTTTTATTTTGCCTTCTCTTCTCTTCGCTTCTCCCAACCTGTAAATTCTGTACTTCTAGATACTCGCTTCAAGACTTCACAATTCTCAGCCGTTCAGTGGGTAATGGTAACTTGTTTGATATTGGTTTGAAACTAGAAGGAGCGCAGCTCAACATCGGGAAGAAAAAAAGACGCTCGAAAAGAAAGAAATGAGTGGCTGGCGAGACGAACGAAAAGGAAAGAAAAGAAAGAAGATAAAATCCGCAAAAGGAGTGAAAGAATAGAAAGTTCGAAGAAAACCCATTACATTGATTCAAGCCTGCGATTTTGGAGAAAAAACGACGAAAAGGGAATCGAGAGGTGGATAAAGCGAATGAAGAAATCATGTATGATGAAAGGAGGGTATGAATTATGAGAGGTCGAAGTAGTCTGTTGAATTTGATAGAGACTTGAAACATTAATCTATGGAATTACGATTCGGTATCTTGAAAGTGAGAGTTCTACTGTTTCTTGGCCGGAGCTGATAGAGAGCGAGCAGCTGGAGCAGAGTTTCGATTTGCAGTTCTGCCTTGACTGAGAGCTCCGCTCGCCATACCTTGTCGAACGAGCTTTGAAGCGTTTCTCGACAACTTTCTGATTTCTCCATCCTTGAGTTTGACACTGAAAGCGCAAGCCAAGACGTTTCCTGGAGTAAGGTTGACTTGAGGAGGATGAAGAAGAATCTGCATCGCTGTCGATTGATCTGGACAAGAGCGAGAGCTCATGAGCGGTTCTCTGATGATACGAATAATAGCTAAAGCTACTCGAAGAATCCATACAGGACCTGTGGGAAAGATTCAAAAAGTGAAGGAATGGTCAGCTGGTGATCTTCCGAGCGCATACATTCGTCTGCCTCGACTCATCTCGCGTAAACTCACCTTCGAAAAAGAAGATATCCCAAACACGCATCAAAGTAGCCCAAGGCATGATTCTGACGAATAGAGGTAACAACCAATTAGGCGTAAAGTTACTGCATTCGACCCCCAAACTTGTCAGACGTTGATGAAGTTCAGGATCCATAGTAGCCAGAAGGTTGTCAAAGACGACTCCGTCTACATGCAATTGTTTCAGCTCGTTAGCGTAATAACCTTCCATGTGAGGTTCACGAAGCAGAGCACAAAGAAGCCAGAAAGCATCTTCAGCTGGCATGTGAATGAGAAAGATTCCCACGAGCATTCCCATACCTTGTGTATAGCCAATGATTGGATTGTAATGAACGTAAGCCTTGAGAATGGCTTCTAGATCGGCTCTACCAGTACTTTCCTCTCCTCTAAAGAGTTTGTGTTCAGGAAAGCATCGATCCAGATCCTTCTCGATGGCTTCGTAATAAACTTCTCTTCCTTTCCTTCCTTTGGTTTCTTGACTGGTCTTGACGAGCTTCTCAAAGAGACCTGGTCGACGACGAACGTAGGAATTGGCGAGGAAAAGCCAGACCTTGCCTCGGAATGCACTGGGTAACAAAGAAAGAAGGAATGAATGATAAGAGTCGGTCTCTATTCCTCGAGAGGTAGGTAAGTCTAGTTTCTATCGCTCGTATCTCTTACTCACGCTGGTACACCAGTTTGAATCATCTTCTTCACCTTCCTACTCTTTCTCACAGCAGCGAGATCGTTCTCCGCCAAGATCTGACTCCATTTCTCTCTAGCCTCCGGATCCTCTGGTTGAGGAGGGAAAGTTGGACCAGAGCCGATGACAAATCCCAAAGAGTCGAAAGCCACTGGACCTTCAGGTTGAGAAGGACCTCTAGCTCCATTCATTCCAGGTCCAGGTGGACCACCTCCAGGAGTAGATGGAGTTCCAGGTCCACCAGGAGGACCTCTGAATCCAGCAGGAGGCATACGAATGCTTTGAGGAGGAGGACCTCCACCGCCTAGAGGTGATCCGCCCCTACCTTGAACGTCTCCAGGGCTAGATCTTGCACTTGGACTCAATCTTCCATTACTTCCAGAACCATTCAAAGGACTTGGACTTCGACTTGGATAAGCTACGCTCAAACCACTCATTCCTCCATGTAGACCTGGTTGAGGATTCGAAGGATTCTTCTTGAGTTCTTTTGATCCAGTCCTTTCCCTTTCTGAAGATCTGTCGGAAGATGATCTCATTGGACCTCCAGAAGCGCCAGAAGATCTCAATCCAGGATGAGCCATTGGTCCGAATGGAGAATGAGGAGAAGGGAATCCACCACTGTTCGAATCGTTGGCAGAAGAAGGAGGTCCTCCATTCGCTAGATTGAGATTGACGTTGGATACAGATTGAGATCTTCTTCTCATGGAATCCGACATTCCAGGTCTCTGCATTCCAGGTCGAGGTCCAGGACCACTCGAAGGACCAAATGCTGGACTTCCATTATTCGTTGGAGCTACTTGACCTGGAATGAAACCTCCTGGACCCATTTGACCTTGACCGATAGCAGGAGAAGTCGGAGCTGATTCGTTGTTGCTCATTCCTCGCTGAGGAGGACCGTTTGGAGGACCAGGTCTACGTTGTTGATTCTGAGGAGGACCTCCTCCATTCTGTTGTGCAGCCGAAGGACGTCTTCGAGGATCAAAGTTACCAGGTCCTCGCTGCTGCTGCTGTTGATCGTAAGAAGGTCCATCTGGTAGAGCAGGAACTCCTCCAGAACCAGGAGCAGGTGCACCTTCGACCTTCCTTCGAAGACTTGAAGCAAGATTCAATCCAGGAGAAGCAGCTCTTGGATCTGGAGCTGCACTCGGACGACGACCTGAAGGAGAGCGAAGAGTGTTTGGAATGTTCTGCCTCTGTTGAGAAGAGGTTCCATTGCTTCTACCTTGATCCCGCTCCTTTGGAGTCTTTGGTTCGGGAGTCGAACCTGCACTTCCAGGACTACTTCCTCTCATCTGAGTATCCACTTTGAGAGAAGGAGGAGAATCCCTCGGTGAACCTCCATTCCCTCTTGAAGATACATCTGGTCCTTTGGGAAGAATGAAGTTCGGAAAAGCTACTGAATCTCTTCCATAGACGTCGTAGATCGAAAAGGTATAATCTCCTCTTCCTCCACCTCTTGCCTGATCTTCATCTTGATCACTATCCGAAGTCATTGAAGTTGTTCTGGAAGATTGACCTGAAGCTGGGGATTCGTTTGGATCGTGACGATTCCTTCCTGAGGGTTGAGGTCTACGAGCAGTAGGAGTTCTCGCAGTTGAAGAATCGTTTTGAGTGATTGGAGATTCGGCAGATGAGATTGGTGAAGGTGGAAGGTGGGAAGGATTGAGACCTGAGGGACCCAGAGCTCCATGACCAGCCGAACTACTAGTCTTTCTGAGCATGTGAGAAGGTTCAGACCTAGCTCGAGAGCCTTCGGATTCGTCGTCGCTTGGAAGTGTAGGACGAGCCCAAGGAAGTAAAGTTTCTGAATCATCTGAGTCCGAATCGTCTATCCGACTCCTGGTATGAGTTTCGTCTGAAAGAGGAGGTGTAGATACACCTAATCGCCGCCTGGAAGCTTCGTTTACGGAATCATTGCTGTGAGTTGATGGAGGTTCGAAGGAACAAGTAAAGGAGGAAGAGAAAGCAGGGGAAGAAAGTCAGAAGAGATACCAATCGACGTTCCGATTCGGCTTTCTAAGCTGAATTCAAGTAGATTTATCAAGGTTGCATTTCAACCCCATGCAAAGATGGCATATAGTCTACTTTTTGCTGATCTGACTCCTTGCGAGCCCTCCGATCCCTGATCCTCTTCCTTCTTCTCTCAGACTATCGAGCATTACTCACTTTCGAGAATTGGATTGATTATTCTTTTGAGGACTTCTACCTCCACCACTACTAGAACCAGATTGACTATAACCACCTCTAGTTCCCACGTTTGAAGTCGCTCCTCTACTAGTTGCACTATTCGATCGATCTCGATTCCCAGCCCCGCTCCCATTTCTATTTGAATTTGAATGACCCATTTCACTATCTTCCTCTCCATCTGAATTGACACTGGTCACGGGGATTCCAGGTGGGACTTGACTTGCATGTAGACTCGCAGCTTCTTGTTTGGACATTGGTTGTTTACTTGATTCTCTGATCGAACCAGTCCCACTTCTTCTCATTAGCACTGGTTTCTTGAGTTTTCCATGGAATTCTACATGAGCACCTTTGAATCTACCGACTACACCTTCGCAGTAACCCTGAGATTCACGAATGGGAGAGTGGAAGAGAGGAGGAAAGAAGGGATTAGATAGGGTTTGAAGAGGAGGGGATCGCAGACTCTTCAGAGCAAAGAAGAGGATGAACAAAGTTCGAAACCATTCCAATGACTTGATCAGAGTCCAGATCCATGATCTCAATCATCAAACGATGCTCACCAAGAACCAGCTTTCGTTATCAGGCAAGTTGCTCCTCCTCTTTGAGCCGCTCATGCTGTTAGGTCTAGCACCTTCCGCTCCCTCCTCGTCCAGCCTCCTTAGGACTATGATTTTCTCTCCAGTCATGAACATGAGATCTTCAGGTTCAGTTGCTGGATTGTCTATCCTTGCAGTGCATGAACCGATTCCACCCTTTTGGAGAGCGAATCGAGTCCAAGCGTTGAGAGTGTGTGCATCCATGGCTCGGGCTTGTTCTTGTGGATGATCTGGAAGGTAGAAGTGGACCAAGAGAAGAAGATGTTGATGATGGTTATGATTGAATGATTAGGAGTTTGTTCGATAGAGGGATCAGAGAAGTAGAGATCTGAGTTTGGTGGATTCAAGATTGGAAGTTTGAACTAAACAATGCACAGGATCCAGAGAATATCTCTCTGCCTCTCTGCCTTGCTGTTGATCTTGATGGATTGCGATGTTGGTGCTCTTAAATAAGCCTGAGTTGATGATCTTGAATAGTAGAATGAGGTTGGATGAGGGTGAAAGAGGAGAGCGAGACCTCGAGCGGGTCTTGTCGATAGTCAGGAGTGAAAATGACGATGAGAACCAAGACAACAATATCGCAGATCTCACTTCGATGTTGAGATCGGATGTACAATAAAGTGCTTAGAAAGCTTAAGCTAATCAGACAAATATCTACTATAGATCTGGTCGTCCCTAAGAAACCTGTCAAACGTCAGTCTTGCCAGGCCTGCATCGAGCCAATGCACTAGCGGGCAGAGCGGAAGAACGAGCTCTCTCCCTTTCTTCTTCGTAAAGAGATCATTTCCCAACAGAAAAGTACATTTCCATCTGGAAAAGAAATGTTGAAAGGCATTGGAGAGACGACGGCAGGTGCACAGCCTTCGGCCACCTCCTCGTTTTTTTCGAGCAGCCATTCAAGATGAGCATCACCAAGAGAAGCCTATGTTTAACGACAGTCAAAGAAAGAAAAAACAAGTTACGATATAAATTAATAGTCACCTTACTCAGATACCCTGGCGACATCTATCAATCTGCCGTCTCTCAACGGACAAACCATTGCAATCTCTCCATCCGTACTCTTCATCTCCTCGATTTCATCTTGATCCACTTCGATTTTCTCAGTCATGACTTCCGAATTAGATCTCAAGACACCTCTTTTCGATTCTCCATCTTGTCCTTTGACAGTCTCCTTCTCACTCTTTGAGCTTTGATTTTCAACTGTAGAACTCTTTGACAATTTCGGTGAAGAGATTCGATTCGAATTCGAAGAAGATGACTTGAGCCTAGAACCAGAACCAGATTCGCTACTATTACCATCTGAACTTCTAATCCTATCATGACCACTCGAAGGATCATTAAATCTTCTATGGACTGGATCTCTTTGAGAATGATGTTCGTAACCACCAGCATGTAAAGCATCTCTAATCCCTCCTGGAGATTGATCCACCACTGTTCTAATCCAGAATTCAGATTTACCTCGATTATTGAATTGAGGTCTGGAAGTTCTGGATGGAGTTGAAAGATGATCGTTTGAGGTTGAACTTGATCTATTACGACTTGATGAAGAGGTTGGAATTGAAGAAGGATCTGAACTTTGCATTTGAGATCGATTTGATTCTGAAGAAGGATTTTGATCTTCATTCTGTGTTGATTCATCGTCTTCATCTTCATCTTTAGCCAATAATCTAGCCCTTTCAATTGCTTTCCTAGTCTTCTTTGATAGAGTTCCATTCATTTCCTTCTTGAAACTTTCGTCTCCATTGGTGGTAGCTTTACTTCTAATACTATCGATAGATTGATCCATCATATGAGTTTGATCTCCAGTCTCATCTTCATCTTCACCTTCTTCGACATCACCATCTCTAACGTTCTTTAATCTCCACAGTAGACTAGCTCCTAACAAAAACTTCCTGACCAAAGCAGAGGCTAGAACTCCATTTTCATGATCGATAATGTATTTTCCTTCTTCTAAAGACTTGTATCCATCATGACCATCTACAGCCATGTATTCTCTAGTAGTCACTCTGTAGGTTTGGTCCATCTTTAAACTCTCTTTGATCTTCAATGTCGGCCTGTGGACTTTGATCGTTGCGCCTTCATCGTTTGGATGGGGAACGTATTCGTACATTCTAGACTTTGATATCTTTGAACCGGAATCGTCAAGCATGTGAACGTCATCCAAGACATCGACAGAGACTAGTCTTGAGAACGGAGGTTTCCTCGAATCCCACTTGACAATCAGTCCAGCAATGACTGGAAATCTTCCTTCCTGTTTAGGGTAGGCACTCAGACCGTTCTCTAAAGCATCCCAGATATTCTGACCACTCAGTTCCTTGACGACTGCGATCGGAGGAAGGGAAGAAACGAAGAGGCAAAGTTCGGAGATGTGAGAAGAAGCGACGAGAAGGGAAGAGAGAGGTTTCTTTCTGAACTCACCAGTAGCATCTTCAAAAGGCAAAATCTCCAAAACATTTCCCAGAGTAATGTTGGTCGTATAAACCGAATCACCTCGAAGAGCTCCACCACATAAAAGAGCACAATCGACTTGTCTGAAATTTTTATCCCTACCACTACAATCCAATTCACCTCTTCTTTCTCTTTCTCTCAACGTCTCATCATAAGAATGCATCAAGATATCTGCGATGAAGTTTCCCAAAGCTGATTCGTCCGTTCTGACTTTCTCACTTCTCGCATCCCAAGGAGTCAACGAAGCAGCTATGATCTCATTTGTTGATTTCGAGATTCTTGAAACGAGATCTTCGACTAACGATGAGAGTTCTTCTGAAGTTGGATCTGAAGGCGAAGTTCGATGTCTTTGAACTGCAAATAAGGAATTAACGATAGAAACGTCAGATACGCTGTTTGATAGACTTGAAAACAAAGATGTTTTCAGCTCAAATGGGTCTCTTCACCTCCCTCAGCTCACCTTTCATCTCCTTAATCCTATACCTCCTAGTCTGATTTCCCTCACATTTCTCAACTTCCAATTGAATCTGACTCAAGTCTCTGAAATCAGTTCCACTCTTTACGATTCTAGTCCTGAATCCATCTTGATCCTTATCATTTTCAGTTCCAGGACCTGATTCAAATTCATCTCCTTTGTAAGTTTCTATTCCTTTCCCAACGTAATAGGTATGATCATGACCTCCAAGAATCAAATCTACTCCATGTTCATCTTTTGGATCCTTGATGCAATTCAAGGCCAAAGCTAAATCGATGTCATTGGGTAATCTACAATGTGTTAGAGCGATGATTAGATCTACTTGATGTGGACCTTGAGGATCTCGGAGTAGTTTGGATAAGGATTGAGTTCTGGAAACCATTGATCTATAGAAGAAATTCGGTGGGAAGGAAGGGACGGTTGCGATCCAGCTGCAAGATAGATTTGAGAGATCGAAGGGAGAAGAGAGATAGTCAGCCTCTCATAATGAAGTCATAATGAAGTAGACTTCTCCGAAGGCAAACCTCGAAAGAACAATCTACTTTCTTTGCACTTTGATAGGAAGTCGAAGCATTTCCATGCAAGCTTCATTGCCAGTTCCATCTCTCTACCCCACATAGCTCGATTGAATACTCACTCCTTTTCGACCAAACCAATGACACCAATCTTGATTCCATTTACTTGAGTGATCCAGAAAGGTTCAGTTCCTTCCACCTGACCATCATCTTCCAACCATTCTTCACCTTGCTTGCCATCTTGACTCTTTGATTTCTCATCTTGGTTCTCATCCGAAGGTCTATCTGCAATGTTTGAGAAGACCCAGGGGAAACCAGTTTGCTTAATCAAAGACAGAGTATGTGGGAATCCAAAATCGAAATCATGACTAGAATACAGAGAAGAGGAGACGCAAAGAAGGTTAGCAATCTATTACTTCTACCATCCTTCAATCTCTTTCATTCCACCTTCTACTCTACTCACTTTCCCAATACGGCGCAATCTACCTTCATTTCCTTCAAGATGGGAATCATGTGAACTCCTCGAGTCACACTCGACTCTACAGAAGGTGAAAAGACGTCTCCACTGAAGAGCATAAGTCCGTCCTTTTGATTAGAATCTTGAGAATCATCCTTGATCGTCTTTGGCCATTGCTCTCTGAGTTTCTGGACTTTGTATGCGAATTGATCTGCTCCTATCTTATTCCCTTTTGAATCGGTTTGAGTGACTCTGTACACATCATTGCAGTGCAGCAGTGGCACCAAGGTCATGATGGTAGGTAGTAGTGGAAGAGAGCCGAGAGAGTGCGCTCGTTGCATCGATGTCCGAGAATCAAATCAGGCTGTCTCTCCGAGAGATGGGAAACTGTTTTTCTTATTCTAGAGACAGACAAAGTATCTTCAAATTTTGATCTCCCAGCATAACCCCAAACGCCTTTGCTTTCTCCTTTCGTTCTCTCTTCCACCTCTTCTCAATTCCTTCAGCCTTTCTTTCGTCGACTGCTTTGTTTTCTTTGATTTTTCTTTTCAAGATTTCGTGTTTCACGGATTGTTTACTGCGGTAAGCGAGTGACAAAAAAAGAGAAGAAAAGAGAGCCTAAAGTCAACTATGTACTCGACTTTCCTTTCGTGACGACACCTCTCAACTGGGTAGAACTCACCCTTGACCGAACGAAACTACTCTGAAGTGGATCATGGAGACTAATACTCGACTGCCAAAACGTTTGGATGATCTCTAATGTCGACCAGTTCCTCTACCAACTGTCCAAGTTCAAAGAATTGATTCTCAGAAAGCCTATGAAAAGGAATGACCAACTTCTTAATCGACTCCATTTTGATCCCTTCAACTCTCAACTCGTTCTCGGCATTCCAATTCCTAGTATTTAAAACTTCTACCAATCCATTGATTACAGATTGATTGATTCCCATCTGGTAATCCCAGAATGGACCTCTTTCAAAGAACTGGTCCCTGATTGTCAAGACTTCCAACTTTGGACAGATTTCTTCAAATTCAACCCATAAATCTTCGAACGAACCAAATCTGCTATGTAACCAGAGTTCTCTCACGGTGATAGGAAGATTTAAAAATGAGTGCTTTCCACCTATTCCGATCGACATTGTGTGAACGATTAAAGTGTTGATCCAAGTTGGGAAACCACCTCCAAAATTCCCTTCTACGACTTGTAAGTTTGGGCAGTCCAAGGAAAAATCTATTTCTTCGTTACCCGTTATGGTAGATAGCTTCAGATGAACTAGGGTCTGAGCAAAAGGTTCGATCAGATCATAAGTTTGTTCGTTGGAACGAGTCCAATAGTTGGCGTACGACTTGAGAGACTTGATGGAATCCTGGTTGATCTCCATAAAGTGTGGATCACTATCTCCTTGAACAGAAGCGTGCCAAAAGACTTCTAACTGAGGACCTGAATTGGTTCTTTCCTCCTGCTCTTCATTTTGATCTTTGTTCACTTCTTCTACTCCTTCGACTTGAGAAGTACCACTGATCTCTACTGACGATGTTGACTTCTTCGAGACTTGAGTCGAAGGATACCCATTCAATGAGATTGGTTCCCAAAGAATAAACTTTTTCAGATTCTTAAATGGTTTCAAATCGAGGTAAGGAATCTCACAATATTCCCCTCCGACCAATAAAGTGATTGAAGTCAAAGTGAATCTAGAAGGTAGAAGAGCATCGAAAACTCCCTTTCTCAAACCATGATAAGGTCTGTTCTCAACTATTTCTACTTCTTTCAATGTTGATCCGGTCTTTTCATTCATGATCTTGATTACAGATTCAGTTGTAGGCTTGGGTTTACTTCCTTGAACCCAAGTTAGGTTACGCCAGACTCCTTTATGTTGATCGATGACTTCCTTCCATGTGTCACAAACACATCGGATCTTTGCGACTGATTTAGCATCTAGTTTGCAGAAGATCTTGACTAGAGTTTCGGATTCTAATCTGTCGATGACGTTGGTGGCCGATTGATTTGGGAGAACAGTTGGTGAGATTTGTTGACGATTGAGTAGATGAACGATGCTCATCCATGATGGAAGTCTCTGGAGGCTGAGGTAAAGAGATAGAGAGGAGTGTCAGAGTAGATAAGAACGAACGAAGTCTCTCAGTCTTATGACGAAAAGAGAGAGTGATGAATTGGAGGACGAGGCGGACTCACTCCTTGACTCTTTCTTGAATGCGTTTCAGTTCCTGAGTGAAACTTGAACGAAAGCTTTGAAGTAGAATGATGCAATTCTAGATGCTTTTGGAGTGTGGAAGAGGAGGATTTTCTAGAGGTAGAAAAGTCTACTGAAGTCAGAGTAGGATTCCCCCTCAATATTGAGACGAGGCAGTCAAACGCCTTTGATTGCTGTAAAGCTCGGTAGTTTTTACTAGAGCGATTTCCAAGGGAAATCTCAACAGTGAGAGAGAAAAGCTGTAGAGATTGAAGCTTGGAGATTGCCGACCAAACTTGGAGACTGCAGTGTTCTAAGCGAAGAACTCGAAGTCTCGGAAATGAAAGAGTAGAAGTGGGAGAATGAAGAAAGTTGAGAGGACCTAAGGCATTGCCTGAGAGATGGAGATCTTCTAAAGTATCTCGAGCATTTCGAAGAATATGACCGAGGCTCAATCCGCTTGGTGAGAGATCCTCGGCTACCTCCTGATTTTCTTCTTCTTCAGATACATGCCCGCCGCATAGATTCAGAAGTTCAAGACCTCTACCATTCCCGATCCACTTCACCAGAGATCTCCATCCTGATATGGATGATATCGAGACGTTCTTGAAGCTCTCCACTTCTGCTACCTCTTGAAGACCGATCTCTGCCCCAGCTCCCACTCTCAGATCGATACCAGGCTGATACGGGGCTGTATCATAGCCTCGATTCAGCAGATTTCGGCTACCAGTTACGAGCTCCCAGGCCTTCCGAGTGTTCAAAGCAGGTTTGTCTAGCTCCAGATGTTGAAGTGTTGACCTCGAATTCCAGAGCTCTGATAAGATTTCCTCGTACCACTCGGAGTCCATAACTTGACGATCTGTGTCCAGGTGGAACTCAGTGAGCCCAGTCCCAACGAAATCTCTTGCGCACCTCATAATCAAACATGCGGTATCAGCAGTTGGAAAATCACCGTCGCTGAAGAAACTCTGCCGACGTGGTGTGAGAAGGAAAAATTTGGAGCCAATCTGATCCACACCCACCTCAAAGCTGATGCAGATAGGAGCCAGTAGTTCGATCTTTCTCAGGTTTGGGTAATGGTCAGTCAAATGTTGAGTGATGGTTTGGAGAAACAGTAAGCAGCCAACTGGCGATGGTCCCTGATGGTCGTAATTCATGAGCGCGCCGAACTCTAGGTGGATCGATACCTCTCTGAGAGTTGTGCTTGAAAGAATTAGAGTAGAAAACAGCTCGTCGACATTTGCAAACCCATCAGAGTTGTCTTCCCAGTCCCAAAGAAAGCACGCTAGGTTGAACGAGACCTTCTTGACCCTGTTTGAAGCTAGACAAGAGAGACGTCGAAAATGAAAGATGTAGAGTTGCATCTCTTCTTCCAATTCCTCATCCATGGTTTGACCTTCCTTGTACTCTCGACTCATCTTCCGATAATATCGCGCCAACTCTATGACTGAGTAGAGACTAGGGTCTGCTAAGTTGCTGGCCCTCCAACTTCGTGAGACTGCACTTGTGATAGCGATTCGCCAAGGTGAGAGGAAAGAAAGAAGATGACAGAACATCTCGTCTGGAAGGAATTGGTGTGGATCTTGAAGGATTGATGCGGTGGTGATGACTGCTTGGCTTTCTTCGCTCATTTTGACGAGGATTGAAGAGCGAGATCTGAGTAATGTTTCTTGAAGAGTAAGAGAATGAATCAAACACGAATCGAAGAGGAATCAGTCCGGGATCGACTGAGTGGTGGTGGTGGAAGAAGAAGAAGAAGCATGAGCGAAAAAATTTGCTCTTTTCATTCGAGGTCTCTTCGGTGCTTTTCACCGAGCCAAGGGCTTCTTCATCTCTTCTTTCCTTCACTAATCACTCCGTTCTCAAAAAACAGAAGAAAAGCCTTCTCGAGCACGAACGAAGATTTCAGTGTCAAGACTGTCCTTTCCTTAAATGAAGTCTGAAGGAAGCGCGCGAGTGACGACATTGAAGCCAATAAGAAAAAATTGATTGTTGAATAATACAATTGAGAATACGAACATCTAAATCGGAAAGAAAAACAGAATGCGAGAAGGAGAATAAGAAGTACTGTTCCGTCAATCTTCCCACATCAATCCCACCCATTCCTCTCTCCAACTCTCACTTTCTCCCTCCTTGACATCTTCCGAACAATCATTTTCACAAACGTAAATCAAAGCCGTACTCCACGCCAGACCAGTTCTTGTCGGCAAAGAAGAGATCTCCTTCTCATTTCCCTTGGGTGTTGATCTACTAATTCCATCCTCACCAAAAGTAGGTTTGGTATTCAAACTTCTTCCCAAAGCCTTTTCGATTTCTTTCCTCCTTTTCTCTTCTTGCAATTGAAGTTTTGATTTCTTTTCCTCTCCATTGACCTCTTCGACATCTTTCTCTTCTTCATCATCATCTTCATCTTGACCTTTAACTATATTTTCCACTTTCAAAAGATTGACCAAATTCGGCATTAATTGACATTCAAAGATTCTTTTCCCACCACATTTCAAACATTTTGGTATTTTATCATCATTATAACTTCTCAATTGAAGTGGTTCCGATTCATTTGAATGATTTCTACCAATTTCAACTCTACCATTCTTAGATTTCTTTGGCCAAAGTAAATCGAAAACATGTCCTTTATTAGAAAAAGGTAAAGGTAAACCACCAAATTCATATCTAACAACTTGTCTACCTTCCACTCCTACTCTCTTTAAGAATTTCTCAAATACCGAATCTAATCCTGGAATCGAAGTTGATTCATATTTCTCTCCGCCTTCACCACCACCAGATTTCTTCTCGTTGATATTCAAATCCTGAACCTTTTTCATCAATTCAGATTGTAGACCATTTGATTTTTCAGATAATCTTAAAGCTTTGGAAGGTTCTGGTATCGTATTGAGGTAGAGAGAAGGGGAATAATGAGAAGATTTCAAAGACCAATTAGAAGACCATTGATCTGAAATTTCGTTTAACTTTTCTTTAATCTTATTTTCCTCTTCTATCCTTGAAGATTCTTCATCTTCTTCCTCGTCTGATTCCTCTTCGTAATCCTCCTCTTCTTCTGCTTCTTGAACCTTTTCTTGCGTCGTCGATTCTGGTTTCTGGGTAGCAAAAGGATTCGAATTCGTAGTAGATGAATTGGTGGTGGAAGAAGAACCAAAGAGAGAAGATCCCAAACCATTACTCTTTGAATTGCCATTCATTGAAAAGGGATTCCCAACATTTGTCTTTGATTTCTTTTCCTCCTCCAATTGCGACTTTCTTTCTTCCGATTTCTTCTTTTGCAAAGCTTCCTTTGCTTCCCTTTTCTCTTTCTGTTTCTTTAATTTGGCTGCCCATCTTGGGTTATGTTGGAGAACTCTGATGGCCTTGATGCTTAGAACCAGTGCAACGTAGAGTCGAGAAAGATGGTAAAGTTGACAAAGACGAGCACAGAGAAAAGGGAAAATGAAAGAGGAAAATGAAAGTCAATATGTAGCTCAAGAGACTTCTTTGATTCCGAGACTTCTGATTCTCTTCTTTTCAGCTCTACTCTCTCGCATTCGAAAGATCTATGTTTTTCTCAATTTTCAACGAGGGCATCATAAGTCGAAAGATCCCAAATTCCAAAGTGTCAAAGGTAGGTTCGGTTTCATTACCTCGAATCCAGGGGACTCGAGGAGAAAATTCAAGTGAAGAAATTACACACAATCATTTGCCCTCTTGCAAAGAAAAAAAAAGAAGGAAAGACCTCTCCAAGGGAAATTTCGTCCAATCTCTCTCTCCATTCCAATCTTGCCTCCATGAAATTTGCTTACTCTTTTAAACTGAAAACTCACCTTCCATTTCCCTTTCTCTGACAAGTGGCTCTACTACAGCCCCAAACGATTAAAGATCTATCAAAGGGAGAATCTTCCAAAGGAGCAAAGATTTGAACCAACAATTGCATTTCCCTATCACATTGTTGACAGATTGAAATCTCTTTTGGAGGTAGATTTGTGAGAGGTAACCAAGCCACTTTACCACCTATTCTAGAGACTAGAGGGTTAGATTCATCGGATGGATCGAGAGGACCATCTGGTAAACCTAGTGAAACTTCAGTGATGGATTCCTGTGAATCTGAATCAGAGTCTGAATCTGATCCATCATCGTATTGTGGATGTGGTTGAGGTTGAGGGGAAGAAGTTGTAGATGGCATTTCTTGAGAAGGAAAGAAGAAGAAGAAGAGAAGGAAGGAAGTCAGTTTAAAGGGAACAGCATTAGTAGATGAATGGAAGAATAGAGTCAATATGTTAATACAACATAGTTTAACTAAGGAAATGGAATTGATCAGGAGTGGTAGCCAATGGTTTTTCGTCTTTTCCAAGCCAACAGTTCTTCAGTCTATCTGACCTTGATTCCATGGGAAAGGCGGTCAAATGAGCGTCGGATGCCTCTGTTGAGTTGGTAGGACTCGTCATCTAAAGTTCAATGGGTTTGTCATCATTCAAGAGAGAAAGAGAGAGCGTTTGTGCGAGAACTCACCTTTTGAATGCGATGGAAGAATGGCAAGAAGAATTGGAAAGTCAGAATCAAAAATCATGAACACCAACCAACCAATCAAATCAACGACATATCCAAATAATAATGTCATTCTTGAGATCAGCAACATCTGGATTGGTAAGCAGCAACAACAGATTATCTAGGTTCCAAACTCAGAAGAGTGTCAGAGCTTCTTTCTCATCTTGTCCTCCATCTCTCTCTCTTTCTCTTTCCTCTCTCTTTCTAGCGACTCGCTCGCACAAATCAGTTCCTACCTCGCACAGCCCCAACTTATTCTTCCCTACTTCACACCACTTCCACTCTACATGCTTTGTCAGCAGATTCAAGGAAGAAGATCGATCAGGCAGTCTCTTCTCATCCTTTGGTCATCTTCATGAAGGGTACTCCAGAAATGCCTCAGTGCGGCTTCTCTAGGGCCGTTTGTCAGATCATGCAGGTGCAGGGTGTAAAGGAGGATAGTCTCAAGTGAGTAAACGACAAAAGGGAGAGGACTACGGAGGAGGTGTGGGTGTAGAGGTTCAATTAGGAAGGCTTCCCTTATCACCGTTTTGGCTTGAGGAAGGAGAATCCTCGATCTCCTTTCTGCCTTTAACTTTTGAAATCCGAGGTTACACTCAGAGGAATTCAATTTCAGTCTTGGGCGATCATGATGGATCTGGTCCTCTCTCTCTAAGCTGACATCTGTTTCTCATAACTCCACCTTACCTTAACCTTGGTTCCCTTTTCAGGACATACAATTGCTTGGAAGATCAAGAACTACGTGAGGGAATCAAGGAATACTCTTCTTGGCCAACCATTCCTCAAGTCTACGTAAAGGGAGAGTTCATCGGAGGTTGTGATATCATGTTGAGCAGTGAGTTGAGAACCTTTTGACCCTTTCTGTCCTTTAACGAGTCTCCCATTTGAGATTGATTTGTCTAGCATGGTTAGAGAGGAGCATACAATTTCGATTTAGGCTATCTCGAAGCTTCAAGACAAGCTCAAACCTGCTCTATCTCTCTGAAAGAGCCTCCATTTCCTGACCTGATATAAAACTTTCTTCCTCTTTCTTCTCTCTCGCTCTTCACGTCAAAAGTGCATCAGTCTGGAGAATTGGAACAGGTATTAGACAAGGCTGGTGTCTTGGAGCCTCTACCACCCTCGGCTTCTGAAGCATCTTCGTAGGGGGAGCAAGCCTTTTGGATGAGAAGGAAAAAAAAAAAACCCAAAAAAGTTCGATCTTCTGATGGAATATCCAAAGGAAAGAAGATTCTCCTACCTCTGAGCTATTTGTCCTTTTGTTTTTTGTTTTCTCTAATGCAATTCGTGATTTGTCTTGACTCTGGAGAGATTGGTAAGGCAATGTAACTTCAAGCTTTCAGATCAGATTCGCTGGATTTCGCTTCGATTTGCGAGACCACTATAAGAAGAGACATTCTCGATTCAAAAGAGCGACAAGTCATTGCATTAAAGAGAAAGTATTTAAAGAGCAAGCGTTACAGAGGAGCGAATCCTCGAGACTATGAAGAAGGGAAAAAGACGAAGCTCCTTTTTGAACACGGTCTTGTGTCTAAACGTACTTTGAATTAATCATCGAATCTCTGGATGATCAACGAATGTAGTATGAGTACTGATAGAGCATACTTCCAAGAGAGATGGCTGAGGAAAGTTGAGAAAAAAAGGGACAGAAAAATGAAGATAGAAGAAAAGGTAAAGAAGAAGTCAGTCAGGGATAAACGACTTCCAATTTGGAAACTCGTCGCCTTCGAAATGTGAGATACTTCTCTACATCTGTAGAACAGGAAAAGAATCTCGAACAAGCAAAAGGCAAGAAGAAAAGCCGATCCATTTTCCTTTTTCTCGAAGTCGTTCTCTGTCCTGAGAGCCAAAAGCCCAACTCACATGCCACGATCAAAGGACTGATGATTCCAGGAGTCAACCTTGCAGTCTTGTAAACGACGACTTCGGAGATGAAGTGAGTCAGAGCAATGACGTAGGTCAACATGCAAATCTCGTAGAGAGGTTTGTTGTTCATGTTGTAAGCGCAATAGGCACGAATGATTGCAGACGTTAGATTCCAGATTCCAAAGGTTCTCGAAGATAGAGGTGTCACTAAAAGAAGAAAAGTGAATGAAGATGATTCATGAGAGTAGAAGAGAGGATGATTAAAGAGTCTTTTCTTTTGAGTATCGAACGAACGAATGAACGAAGTTTTCAGGGATGGAAGATGACGATGCAAACACTCACCTTGAGCAAGACCATGAGTGTAAACCTTTCTGGCAAAGGAATGATCAATGTAGTTCTGTACGCAGTTGAAAGTGGCCAGGAAAGAGACCAAGAGCAACCATTTTGGAAGATTTCCTTCTGGGACCCCTTTTGAAGAGATGGAAAGAGAGAGAAGGGTCAGAGTTGGATGAAGTGAGAACAAATATAGTTCTCCAGATCTATGACTTACAAGAAACAGATTGAATTGGAGCCATTTCTAGAGAAGAAAGCAGAGGTGCGTCACGAAAGTCGAAGAAAACAAGTTTATCTTTTCTCAGTTGTCTCTATACCACTTGATCGATTCTCTATGGTCAACTCGAATATTGATTCATTCCCAAATAACAAACAGAATCAAGGATCAAGCAATTCACTTGGCAGAGTGCTGGCACCAGATTCTTCTCCAATCAAGGCAGACCAACAACAATCTCCAAATTCAAACTTGCCTTCCAACAATTCCACTCCAACCAGAATCAACAACCACCACAGTCACCAACACCAAGACCAGAAGAGAACAATGAACAACAGCAATCGCTACGTGAATCCCATAGACTTTGACTTTGGAACCAGACCGACAATCAACAATGCCTTCTCTAAATCACGTCCTTCCAACATTATCCCTTCCTCTTCTTCTCCTCCAACTAATTCTACTTCTTTCAATGGCAACAATAAGAGATTAAATCCAAATAGCAATTCTTCTTCTTCTTCTTCTTCAAAACCAATCAAGAATCCAAGACTAGATCTCTCCAAGTACTCGTCCAATTCTCAACAATTACCAAAGAAATCCTCTTCATCCTCTTCAAATAACACAAAGGGCAAAGCTAAAGGCGCTCCTTCTAGCAGTAGTGGAACTGACGATGACGAAGATTCAGAAGAAGAGTCAGATCGAGAGGAGGAGGAACCTCCAAAGAAGAAGAAGAGATTCCAAAGAGGTGGTAGAAAGACTCCACCCTTGGAAAGTCCAATCAGATCAGATTCAATAGGAACAAATTCATTCAAATCGACTATCAATGGTGGTTCTCATTCCAATTCTTCCACTTCCATCAGTTCTCCTTCTTCTCAATCCAATGGAGGGTCCTCCAACATAGATCCAAACGTAATGGTAAAGGCAAGAAGGATTGCAGACCTTATGAGGAAAAAAGGTCATCCAATCTCTCCAGAACAAACTGCAGACATTTTGTTAGAATTTAAGGATACTGGGAAAGCTATGGAGGTTTGTAAGGAAAGGTTTCCTATCAGATCGATGTCTGCTTCAAACAGTCCGAGTCAAAATGGTGCCGGTGGTGGTGGATCTAATTCGAGAAATTCTACTCCAGTTCCAGCTATCAATCGTAAGAGAACGAAACACGACGACGATGATGAGAGAGATGGAAATGATGACGATGAATCGGACGATGGAAGGGAAGCTCAGGATGAGGAAGAAAAGAGAGGTAGAGCTGCCATCAAGTGGTTTAATGAATGTGATGAGGGGGCTCTCATCGATACTACTGGTGAGTTCTGACTTGACTGGCTCTAGACCGAAGGAAAGTTAGAAATGAGAACAGCACGTATCAAGGGAGGAGACGGAAGGAAGTAAAAGATGTCATCTTGGGGAGGCAAGGACCTTTGATCGCAATCGCTCTCTTTCTTTCCAAAGCATTCGTTGATCCACCTCTGAACTCTGGCTTACTCAATTTCGAACGCTTTCTCAATCTCTTCAGGATGCTCTGCCAATCAAGCAGCGACCATCATGCGTCTCAGACCTTTCGAAGACGTAGACGATGCTGAGAATCGACTGGACGACAAAGCAAACAAGGGAGTCACTTCCAAGCTTTTCTTCAACTGTCTGGAACTCATGGCTGTGAGTATCAATTCGAAGAAGAGGAGAGAGCATCTTATCAATCAAGTAATCTCGTCTCAAAGGTCCTTCTATTCTCTGTTGAAACCCTTGAACCTCGCGCGCTACATGTCTACCTTTCTCACGCTTTTTCTCATCTGCTCTCACATTTTAACCAACCATAGGGATATTACGAGGTCGACAACGTCTTGGAAAAGTGTGAGAAGACGGGAGCAGATCTTCATCTCGCCATGGCCTCTTGGAATATCAATCCTGCCATCGCTCCTTCAAGAGGTGGAACTCCAGGAACTCCAACTGCTGAAACTTCCAATGAAGGATTTTCCACTACCATCCCGAAGTCAGAAGAAGTCGTTCAAGCATCTACTCCAGAAGCAGGTGTTCTTTCATTATCGAACGTTTCGAGACCAGATTTGATCAAAGATCCAGATTATCTACATGGTCAACCAGAGAATCTAGGCAAAGGAATCGTTTTGAAAGATTATCAATTAGTAGGAGTCAATTGGTTGTCTTTACTTTACAGGAAACGAACTTCAGCAATCTTGGCAGATGAAATGGGTTTGGGAAAGACTGCTCAAGTCATCGCTTTCTTGACTACTTTGGAAAACAAAGGAATCAAAGGTCCACATTTAGTCGTAGTTCCTTCTTCGGTCCTGGAGAATTGGAATAGAGAATTCAAGTTGTTCGCTCCTAAGATTTATGTCAGATCTTATTATGGGAATCAAAACGAGAGACGTGAATTGAGAGATGAGTTGAAGAACGATAAGGATTTGAACGTCGTTTTAACCACTTACGATATCGCTGCCGGATCAGACTTGGATCACAAGTTTTTGAGGAAACAGAACTTTAATGTGAGTTGATGATCTATCGTCACTTATTTCCGATCCTGAGAGATGGTTTCTGATTACTAATCCCCACTTCTTTCCTCTTCCGATTTCCACTCCTTTTCTTCTACCAGGTCTGTGTTTTCGACGAAGGGCACATGCTGAAGAACAGGAAATCTCAAAAGTATGACAAATTATTGAAGATCTCGGCTCAATGGAGGTTACTTCTCACTGGAACTCCTTTACAAAACAATCTTCAAGAGCTGATTTCGTTGTTGAACTTCATCATGCCAGAGTATTTCAGAGATGCAGAAGAATCTCTGACTGCAATCTTCAAGGTTAAACCAGGAGCTCAAAAGAACGAATTATCAAAGCAAAGAGTCGAAAGAGCTAGGAAAATGATGCAACCTTTCGTTTTGAGAAGAAAGAAAGATAAAGTCTTGACTGAATTATGTTCCAAATTCGAAAGAGTGGAACTTTGTGAGATGACTCCACCTCAAAAGAAACTATATCAAGATGCTTTGAGGAGAACTCAAAAGGTTATCGTCCAAGAAGTCGAGGGTGAAGAGACTTCTAAAACGGTTAGAGCTGGTAGTAGATTGAGAGGTGGTAAAGCTGGTGCAAAGGAAAATGGTAGTGGAAACATTTTGATGGATTTGAGGAAAGCTGCCAATCATCCATTACTCTTCAGAGATTATTACGACGATGCAAAGATTGCAGCTTTAGCCAAAGATTACGTCAAAGAGCCGGAACATGCAGACGAGAATCTCCAACATCTCAAAGAAGACTTTACGATCAATTCGGATGCTCAATTATCTCTATTGGCAAATTCATGGCCTTTCACTCAAAAGCACAAGTTACCAGATTCTCATTGGATGAATTCTGGAAAGATTCAAGCTTTGAAAAGATTGATACCTGAAATCCAAGCCAAAGGAGATCGAATTTTGATCTTTAGTCAATTCACAACCGTTTTGGATATTCTTTGCGTAGCTTTGGATATCATGGGGGTTAAATATGTTGGATTCACTGGTCAAACAAACGTTGGAGATAGACAACATTTGGTAGATCAATTCACAAATGATGATTCCATTACTGTCTTTTTGCTTTCTACTAAAGCTGGTGGTTTAGGTATTAATTTAGTAGCTGCAAATTGGGTCATTATGTATGATCAAGATTTCAATCCTCAAAATGATAAACAAGCTGCTGATCGTTGTTATCGTATGGGTCAAACTAAAGAAGTCACCGTTATCAAATTGATCTCTACTGAAACTATAGATGTGAGTTTTTGCTTTGAACATCAAAACTCGAGCCTTTTTTCTCTCTCTCTCTTTCTTTCTCAGTGGACTTTTCATCGGAAACTGATCACGATTATCTCCTTATCCTCTTTTTTCACCCTTCAACAGGAATCGATGCACGACTTAGGTAAAAGGAAATTAGAACTCGCAAATAGAGTTTCTGGAGAAGGTTTGGAAGTCGAAGAAGGTGAAGAAGTCGGAAACTCTTTGGAGAAATCTCTATTATCCGAATTGAAGAAACAAATGGTAGATAAAGATGCTGCGGAAGCTGCCACTGCTTCCTCTGGAAAAATAGAGGAAATGAAAATGGACGAAACAAAGTAGTTCTTCCAGACGGGGTTTCCTTTTTATCTGCCATCATTCTTCAAACCTTGTAAAGATCACGTTTATCAATTCTCTATTCAACATTAACGTCAGCAATTCGGAACCCATCACAGCTGAACGCAAGGTCAAATTACCTTATCTTAGATCTCACCTTCTCTCTCTCTCTCTTCTGTCTAACAACCTTGTCGCTTTCTCTGTTTTTTCTCCACAAAATTGCCCATGCATTCCATTCACACTTAATATTTCTGCTGTTCCATATACACAAATAAAACCGTTCTCATGCAATTAGATCGACTTTCGCTAAATGAATGTGCCAGATCCCTTTACAAAACAAACTGAAATCAATTAAGGGTAAAATGACTAGAATTACATCGAGAATGAAAAGGAAAAGAAGGGATACGACCGGATTATGTACAATTGAGAGCATTCGAGAGAAAGGGGATCTGCTAATCATAGATAGAGACCTCATTTCTTGGAAGAGGGAGAGTGAGAAGGATTGACATTGTTCATTGCTTCCTTTACGTCGATTTCTCTGGCAACCTTTCTCTCTTTGCCAACTTCGGCAGTCTCAATCTTACCATGATGATGGGCATTTGAAGATTCATTTCCATTTTGTTGGTCTTGCTTTCCGTCTTCATCTTTCTTCTGTTCGCCATCTCTTCCATCATTCTCTCTATCGACTTCTTCCAAATCCGTCTTGATTCGCTCATGAGCGTTGTCGATGTACTTCTTCTGACCTTTTGACTCTTTGTTCCTACCGAAGTTCTCTTGAGGAGATCCAGGACTATCATGATTGACTTGAGTATGACCTTTTGATTCAATTTCGATTGGATTGACTGAATTTGAGATTTCGGCGGCTTTTTCACCTCTTTTCTTGGAGTCTTCACCATTCTCTTCTACTTCGACTTCCTCTTCCTTTTGTTCCTCTTCATTCCAGATTCGTCTAAAGATTCTAGTGGATTTACCAGCACGCATAGCAGGGTCACCTCTTCTTCTCTCGAGAATTCTTTCCCTCTCTTCAGCTTCGAAATCTTCCACCACTAGATTTCTGGCTCCAGGAGCTGGAGAAGTACAAGGAGAGGTATTGGATTCCGACTTGGATTGCTTCGAAGATGCTTTCTTCTTCGTGGTGGGAGAGGAGGCTGAAGATGGATTTGATGATTTGCTCTTCGACTTGTCCGATTTGTTTTGAGCAGGAGGATCAGAATTGGTTCCACCAGCTTCCGAGCCCTCTTCTTCATCCGCCCAAGCACTCCAAACTCTCTTTGATTTCTTTCCCTCGTCTTTGCTTGAATCTTGATCTCCGTCACTTTCATCATCAGGCTTGATCAACCCTTCTTCCAACATTCTCTCTTTCCCCTTCCCCTTCTTCTCTTTCTCTTTGCCTTTGGTTTTCTTCTTGGCTTCGATCTCAGCTTTTCTCTGTTCTTTCTTCTTATTCTCCCATTTGTTGATGATCTCTTCATCTTTGATCCAATCTTCTTTTCTCCTCTCTTCTCTATTCAAATCAACGTTCGGATAGTTGTAGTCTCCAAATTTCAGTTTCCTAGCTAGATCGTACAATTCCTCGGTAGTCAGTTCTTCATCATGGTTTCCATCTTTGATCCTTCCGTTCATCTCTTGAGAGGTGGGATCGGAGAATTTCAGCGTAGCAGGTAAGTCTGAATCCAAGATTTGATCAGTCAGGTATTCAGTTGATCCTGGCCAAAATTTGAGAGCAGTCTTTGCAGAAGTGATGATCTTTGTAGAGAATGAAGTTGATGTTTCCCATTCTTCGTCATGACCTTCTTCTTGTTCATCTTGACGATGAGCAGTCCCGTTGGTCGATGCTTGAGTTGAGCCATAGTCTTTCCGAATTCCAGAGGAAGAAGAACCAATTCCAATCTCTTCATCTATTTCATTTTCTCCTTCATCTCTTTCTTGTTCTAGCTTTCTTCTCCTTCTTTCCTTTTCTCTTTCGATCAATTCTGGATCCAGGTGAACTACATCATCTATCTCATCCTTCAATAAAGGACTATAGCCTGAATTTGCAATCCTTTGGTCATTGATGAACTTTTTGATGATGGAAATCGGTCCTTTTGGTTTCAGATGGTTCGAAGTTGAAGTGAGATTTGAAGAAGAGACCGTTCTTTGTGGTAGCCAATATTTCGATTGACCTCCTTTAGAGTATCTGAGACCGGCTTTGAATCTCTTCTTACGAGCTAGGTCCTATTAGAAATCGAAAGAGAGAACAAAAGATGTAAATGACGATCAGCATAACATCGTAAGAGAAGTTACTTGATAGAGACGAGTCAATCGAGCCAAAACGAAAGAAACACAGAGCAACTCACAGCATGGATCAAGCCTTCACTTGGCTCAAACAATCTATAATCGTATCCTTGACCCTTGATAGTGGTAATCGAATCATAGTAAACATCTTTCAGTCCAACGACGTCTCTGATAGCAAAAGTCACAGGTAATCTAGCTTGATATTTCCCACCAAATTTCTCTTTGTAATCTTTCCAACTGAAGGCATAATTGTGCCAGATTGCGAATCCGACCATTTCGAAACAAATACTAGAATCTTGCAAAGCCAAAGAGATGAAATCTGGATCATCAACTGGACCTAAAGAAGTGATCCATCTCAGAGGAGAAACCATGAAGCTGAACGCTAGAGATTGCCAAAAGGAGAAGAAGATGATTCCTTTGATGCACAAGAACTTGCTCGTCACTCTGAAAGATTGTAGATCGGACGATAAACATGACCACAGTAATGCCAAGGCATATAACGAGATGAAGACTGAAATGTTGTACAGCGTTGAGATGTAGGTGTATCCATTGTCCTTTGAGAACACTCCATCTTGATATTTGCCCATTGCTTTCAGAATGACTGTCAGCCCTGCCAGGAGTGGCTTGATTTGAACGTATTCTGTCAAATCAAAAGTTCGAGATCACACGAGCAGTCCCAGTCGGAGTAGAAAAGTTCAAAGTCGGTCAGCTTTCAAGTCATGACTTCAAAATTGAATTCGGATCGCTTCTTTGTCAACTCACGAAGTACACCTCGTTTGATAGCCAGAAGAGTGTAAGGATCGCTTGGATCGATCTTTCCCAAAAAGTAGTTGAAGGGGAAGAGATGATTGATGGGATCTCTACCATGTAAAAGAATCAAGATGGATCTTTCACCGCCTAGATATTCGACTAGAAGAGTGAAAAAGCTGTAAATGACGAAGGCTTCATAGAGATCCCTCATCAAATCGATCAAAAAGGCGGCTTGAAGTGAAAAGAGAGAGATGAGACTCGAGATGGAATACAAGGGTACCATGAGCAACAATCTGACTACGTGTCTTTGTAGGATTGGTTTTCTGTAGTTTCTGAGTTGAGCATTGATTGTGAATAGAGAGTAGACGGTTGAGAAGACTGTTGCTATTAGACAGGAGATGAGTAGAGCTGGAGGTAGTGATCGACCTGATCCATCTCCAGAAGGAGCAGGAGAGGGATCTCGTCCCAGTTCGTTCATGGAACTGAATGTATGAGCTGGATGTACTAGCTGTGAGGTTGATGAGCTCAATTTGAACCAAGTAAAGGGATTTTTGATGAAAAGGATGGTTGTGGAGCAGAAGAGAAAACGAGAGACTGAGCTTGAGATCTTGAGACTGCTTATCACTCGCACTACTTCTCACTTCCACGTTGAAATCAAGATGAATGGAGACAGGGACAATCACAGTCAGATCAAAGACCGGAGTGGGAACAGAAACAGAACAGACTCGTCGAATTCGGGAGGAAAGGCAGCAGCAGCTCTGGCTCAGATTGCAAGCAGCAACGCTAATCGAAGAAGTAACAGCAAGGATGCTGCGTCTTCTCTATCTTCCTCTCCTTCTGCTTCAATCTCTTCTTTAACTGGAAACAGCAACAGCAGTAATTCCAATCCAGCGTCGACGTCGAATTTGAGACCAATCTCTACCATTTCCACCACCACGGCCTCTCTCACCCCTTCTGCCACTTCTTCTCCTTCTCCAAGACCTAGACCCGCCTCGACTGCAAATGTCGCTTTGGATCTGTCAAATGCAATCACTCAAGATCATCCAAGCTCCCTCTCTGGTAACAAGAGGAGCAATAGTAACAATGTCATCACTACCAGTCCCAACCTCAACTCGAATAGTACAGATTCAGATCTGAACCAAGAAACTACTGGTAGGAACAGCAAGTCGAAAGCAAATCCAACCTCTGCTCATAGAGCTGTCGCTGGTGTCAACATGGGTTCAGAGGTTTGGAGAACCTCGGCAGCAAAGAGAGCGGAAAAGGCTTGGGCTTTGCAGACAGAGAGAAGTGAGTTCAGAGAGCAACACTGAGTAGGGAAGCGCGATGCCTTCTCGTTCGTTTCGTTTGATCAGATGATATCCAGTAGAAACGAAGTATACTCGCTCTAGGGAAGAGATCAAGTGGAAGAGCAACCTGAAAGCTGAACGTCCAATCTCTTCTCCCCCTCCCTCTCTCGCAGCTCTTCACTCTGATCCCAAGTTCAAAAAGTATGCTGCTTCAGTAGAGAGAGCTTTGGCAACTTTTGATAGCGTCAGTGAATGGGCTGACTTCATTGCCTTCTTGGGAAGACTATTGAAGGTGAGTAAACCTTGGCTCGAAGATGAGACCCACCAGCACTTCCCATCTCAATCGATCTCCCTCAATTCTTCTCCCCTTCTCAGACCTTTCAAGCATATCCACAATACAACGTGATCCCAAGAAAGTTGATAGTGGCGAAAAGGTTATCTCAATGTCTAAATCCAGCTTTGCCATCCGGAGTTCATTCCAGATCTTTAGAAGTTTATTCTCACATTCTTCAAGTCATAGGACCAGATGGGTTGAGAAGAGATTTATCCATTTGGTCTCCTGGTTTATTCTCGTTCTTCCAGTTCTCTAGCACTTCTACCAAACCTTTCCTCCTAAACCTTCTGGACAAGCATTATTTGATTCTAAACGATGATCTGAGACCTGTTTTGAAATCTTTGATTTTGGCTCTTTTACCTGGTTTGGAGGAAGAAACTGGAGAGTTCTTCGACAAGACTTTGAGATTGTTGGATTTGATTTCGGAATCTATCGATCCTCAAGAGAGTGGAGAAGAAGGCGGTAAAAAGACCTTTTACGAGAACTTGTGGTTGGCCATGATCACTATGCCTTCTATCAGATCATCTGCTTTGAATTATCTAAGTCGTAGATTACCAGCTAGCATCTCAACTATGAACGAACATCAGGTCGGTCAGATTCTAGGAAACGATTTAGGTTTGATGGTTAGAGGGTTGATTTCGACTTTGGAAGATAAGGAGAGTCTAGTCATTCGAAACTCTTTGGAAATCTTGACCAAGCATTTCAGACCTGACACTTTGGTTTTCAGGAAAGGGTTCAAAGAAAATGATAAGATCAAATTGATTCAAGCAATCATTTCCATCGTTTTGAGGAAAGATTTAAGTTTGAATAGAAGAGTCTATAGCTGGTTGCTGGGAGAAGAGTCTTCGAAGAAGAAAGAGAAAGAAGATGTCGAAGGTGAAAGCAAACTGATCAGTAATGAAGAGAGCAAAACAGACAGTCAAATTCAAGATTCATCGACGAGCTATTACAGGCAGTTCTCTTTGGATCTGTTGAGGAGGTCTTTGGTTGATGAGATGGAAGGAGTTGAAAGTAGAATTTCTGAAGAGAATCATCAATACGATTTGGAAAAGAAGACACAAGCTATGAGTAACAAGGCCAAGTCTAGAGAGTTGCTTCTACAAGCTACTTCAACAAGTTCAACCTCTAATCTGAACTCGACTATCACTTCTCAAGAGATTCTTAAACCTTTCAGAATTTTTATCTCGCTTTTGGACAAATTTGAAATCGGCCAACCTCTAACCTCAGTCTTCATTCTGGACTCTTTGACTATCTTGTCTCGATTGCTGGCCTCCCTAAAAGTTGATGGAAGCTCGAGCGACGAGCATGCTGCAATCAATTCTTCAAGACGAAAAGAGTTGGCGACGATTGGGAAAATGTTATTTGAAGCTGTTGATCCTTATGCTCTTTATCGTCAATTCTTTTTGATGTTCAAAGAAGATCTGTCATCTAGTACCTCTTCAAAAGGCCGGAATCAGGAAGATGGATTGAGTCTATTGAAGTTCATTCTACTGGAGATGGAGATTCACGATGATGAGACGAGACAGGTTCATTTACCAAATCTACTCACTTCTCTACTGGATCTAGGCGATCAGAGGATTCGAACTTTCAATCATGCAAGTCAAAATCAAGATTCACAAATGAAAGAGTTGAAGTTGATTGAAAGGATCATAGATGTTTCGGATCTTTTGTTGGAGTTCATTCCTTCCAGAGTCTTCTTTTCGATTGAAGAAACACGATCGGAGGAGGGTGACATCAAGACCAAATCTCATGAAGCTTCAAATCCCATCAATAGCCGTTTTCTAACTCTCTGCTCAGAATTCTATCGATCCGAGGAAGCGGTGTTGGATGAGAATGCTTTAGAGAAAGTCGGATTCCAGAAGTCATCAGACAACCTCGTTAAGCTTTTAGATCTTTCTTCTTCTTTGGCTTTCACCTTTTCCAAGATCAGAGAATCTGAGGTTCTTTCTTCGAGCCCTGAAGATTCCAACTCAAACGAAACTGGTACGAAGACACCGACGAATCAGGCTCTGCAACCTTTGGTCGATGAGAAGAAGGATCAAGTCAATTCATTGATCTCTTCTTCTTTCAGATTACTATCGCATCTATTCCAATTGATCGATGAAAGTCAAGACTTCAGTTTGGGGAAATCGGATAATATTCATAGTCGGATGATCGATTGGAATTTGAATCAATGGAAACTCGAGTCTGTCCACCACTTGGAGCTTGCCGAAACTTTCCATCAAGTCGAATTCATCATCGAAGCTTTGATCTCGGGTGCGAGATGCAGAGGTATCAAGTCAAACACTCAAGCTCTTACTGTGTCTAAGAGAAGCAAAAGTTTGACCTCAAACGTTCATCTTTTAGACAACAGGAAAGACATCGAGATTTTACTCTCGAAGATCTTCAAATACCTGAATCCTAGGTTCTCAATCTATCATCTACGATCCACTCAACTATTTTGGGAGATCGTTTCCATTGATAGACTCAGACACGTTGAAAGCGTCTTGTCGAGGAGTATCACCGAAGCTGATGGAGAAGAGAGGATGGATGCTTGTGATGCTCTCGGTACCCTTTGGAGATTGAGTGGTGAGTTTCAGATGTTGTTTGAATGATCCGGTGACAAGTGACGTCTGCGTCCCTTTGCTGATTTCTTTCTCGTTCTTCTCTCGTCCTCGCAACAGACGACTCTTCCCCTGCAAGTGAAGTCCTCGACGCTCCAGTCCTTCTCATTCTGGACATGTTGAGATCCTCAACTTGGGACGAGAGGCAACTGGCTTCGACTTGGCTGAGATGTAACCTCAGATCTTATACAAGACTCTTGGATCCGCTATTGAGACTTTTGTTGAATCCGGATCTGATCGGTTCTAGAAAAAGCAGCTCAATCAAATGTGGAGATTTAAAGATCGAAGGCTGGGAGTACACCAAACCTTTCGATGTGGAAACGATTAACTATTCTTTGTCTACCATCTTGGCTTTGGCTAGATTTGGTGGAGTTGGAATGACTAAAGCTCTATCGTCAACCTCTATTAGAAGATCAAATGACCCAGATCTAATCAAAGCTCTGGAAAAGGACGGAGTCATTCCAGATGGAAGTTATCTAGATTGTCTATTCGACATTCTCATCAGGTTCTTGAGATGTGAACCTTCGAAAGAGTATCGATCCTCAATGGCAAAAGCAAACTCTTCGATTCAAGCCAATCTATCTGAACTCATCCAAGGCTTGGCTACGAAGACTCAATTCGAACCTCAAAGATTCAAGCAGCTAGAGACTGTCTTGATCGAAAGAATCATTGTCTCGGTTCACAGTGGAACTACTCTACGACAGAACAAGATGTTGCATGCTTTACATGACGTCATCTATGCTCAAGCTTCTTCCTCTTCGAGTCAATCAGACAGAGACTTTTCTTCCTATCGAAGACGTTCTGGCTCTAACCACGCCTTGGGAAAAGAACGCGGTTCAGTGAGCGATCAAGGGGAATCGAGGGGAAGTCTGATTTCCAATTCTTCTTCGTTTTCGGTCAACTCCCCTCATCCTCTTCTATTGAGAATGATCAGAGATGGTCTTTCTAAACCTTCAAACACTCCAGTCCTACATCACTGGACCGACTTCATCCTCATGATCATACCTTATTACAGAAGATCAATCACAAGTCTTCTCCTACCCATCAACGAATGTATCTGTGGATTACTCCAAGGCGCACTGCAGAGGATCTCTCAATCTTATCTTCTGGATCTTGCAAGTTTCAACTCCAACAAGTCTCATCATCATCATCGGAATCAAGTCTCGAAAGAGATTCAAATCGCTTCGACATCTGGTAGAGATTCCATCTGTCAAACTTCGGACACGGATTTCACTCTTCTCATGAATGCAAGCGAGAGAGTGCTTCTTCTTTGCTTGGGAGAAAGCTCAAACCAGGATCAGTCAGCAGACGAAGAGACTGCTGTTCTCTCACCAAGATTGCCAGCTCCTGTCGCCTTGGCTGCTTCGTCTGAGAAAGGTGATTCCACACCAACCGCTTCTTCTACTTCGGCAACTGCTTCTGGAGGAGGTCTGTTGAACTATGTCTCCAATGTGTTTGGTCAAGAAGCTCAAGCCAGTAACAACACGAATGCTTCGGTGAGTAATCGAAGAGAAGAGGATACAGCAAGAAATGTTGACTCTGACTTCTGCCTTTTCTCTTCTCTGAATCGTTTCTCAGTTGGCTAGTCATACTATGCGTAGTCTTCACCATACAGTCCGTACTCTGGATTCCGTTTGGGCTTCTACCAGAGCCATCACTTCTGCTGAGATTGGTAGCGTTCATTCAGACGCTCTTGCCAGTTTGATGGCGAAGGTGAGGTCGAGATGTCGAAAGTCTCTGGAAAGACTCTATCGTCTTCACTCTGGAGACGTGGTGGAAGCTCTCATCGATTGCTGGGAAGCTAGTGCGGACGGCCAGAATCCACAGGTAAGTATGAGCGGTCGAAAGTGTCGATGAGAATCGCAACTTGAACGCAAAAGCTGAGGGACTTTTGTCATTATTCTCTTTCTTTCCTGTTCTGGTTTGATTAGGACTCAAGTCGAGCTGAAGCCACTTTCGATATCCTAGCTATCTTGGCTCCGAGCGCTCAGATCGTCGTTACTTTCTTGTGCGATGTTTTGACGACCAGAGCCAACGTCGTCTCTTCGTCTGGAGAGAAGGGAAAGAGAGCACAAGCTGCTCCAGTAGTGTGAGTGTATCCTCTCTCGACACAATTTCTATGTCTTGCTTGACTGACGTCTCAGCATGATCTCTCACTTCCATTCAGATCGGATGCAACTCTGTTCTCGTTCCTAGACTCTTACCTCTCAAGATTGGATGGAGCGACAGCAGTCCAAGTCTGGCCTGTGGTCATCATTCTCATCAAAGATCTCGTTGCCAACAGCTCTTCAAGGAAATCCCATATCTTCCCAGCCACGAGATGCTTCACTACAATCGGAGAGAGGATCTGCGAAAGCGCTTCTTCGCTAGAGGATCGTAGATTGAAGAGAGATCTTCAGGAGAACTTCCTCAAGCTGGTCGATCTTTGCACTCTGATATCCGGAAGGTCTTTCGATCAAGGGAACTGGATCAGACGTTCTGGGAAGGACGAGCATTCCTCGATGATCGTTACGGATTCAGACGCGAACGACGAGAAGATGAGCTCTTCCGTCTTCGAACTTCCAGGTCCTTCTCTGATCGATTCGGTAAGTCGAAGCTCGTTCATTCCCTCCGGATTCTCGTGACTAATGTAGCCTTTGCGTCTCTTCTCACTTTCTTTAGATCAATGATTTCCTAGCTTTCAGAGCACTTCCTGCTCTTCGCAAATTCGGTATCGACAACGACAAGATTCAATCGGTCTGCGGAAACGCTGTTTACTACATTATTGGTCCTGCAATGAAGACAAAGTCGAAGGCTCTGGAGATAGATCTTTACGCTCTGAATCTCGTAGCTGAGATGGCCAAGCTTCCAGGAACTCTCAAGAGTTGGAGAACCCAAGTCTCGGATGTCTTTACGGACAGTCGCTTCTTTAATACGACTATTGGAGCTAGTGTCCAGTTCAGAAGGATCGTTTTCGCTCTTATGAGCAGCGATAGAGAACGATTCCTGGAATTGATTGGGAAAATCACGGCTGCTCCATCTGCGAACATCTTCACAAATAGAGAGTTGGAGATGCTATCTAGAGCTCTGAACTTGAGAAGACTGTCGTTCGTCATCTACTCTGGAGAGAAGGATCACTTCCTTCCTCAACTACCAGCCATTCAAGAAAAGGTCGTAGACATTCTCAGAACCAACGTCGCTGAACTCGTTCACGCTGAGGTCTATCTTTGCATGAGAGTCTTACTTTGTAGATTCTCTGGTCAGCATCTAGCTTCCTTCTGGCCTGTTATCATTACTGAGATGGTGAGTTCAATTCGGGAATTTGTCAGTCGATTGAGCCTTCTAATGAAAGTTTCGCGTGTTCTACCTCTCCCACCTCTTTCTGCAGATGCGACTCTTCGAAAGTGTTGTTGACGAGCTACCTGCTGATGGCTCGGATCACCTTCATTTGGTTCTGTCGGCTTGCAAGTTCCTCGACTTGCTTCTCACTCTTCAGACCGAGGACTTCCAAATGTGAGTTCACTTGCACTCGTACTCGAAGTCGAGCGCGAATCACGCCTCTGACCTGACCTTTCGTTTTTCCATTTCATTTACTTCTCTCAGCCACCAATGGATGTTCGTAACAGATACAATAGACGTAGTTTATCCACCCGACGATTGGCAATCCGAGTCCATCGTCGACAGACTGGCTGTTGCAATCGAAGAGAGGCGACCAATACCTGTGAGTTTCGTTGACCTTTGCATGTCGGCGCTTCCAGTCCTTTCACTCACTCTTGATGTTTATGCCATCGTTTCTCTTCTTTCAGCAGAGCGCTACTCAGTCTTCCAAGACCACCGATCCATTCTCTCAGGAAGGAGAAAGCAGGTTCGCTTCTCTTTCTCGTCGTAAAGGTGCAGCAGCAGCCGTCGCTCAAGCTCAGAATCCTTCCAACGCTCTGTCTCCGACCGCCATAGCGAGAACTTTCGGATCTACTGATACTTCGAGATTGGACCTGGATAGCTTGTCTTCGAGAGCTAAACTGAGGCGGCCTCTCTTGTCAGCTAGAGAAGTCTCGAGCATTGACGCTCTGGCTCCTTTCTTTGCCAACGTCGGAATCGCAAATTACGAAGCAGTCTATCGTAGTTCTGGAGAAGACGTAGATTGGGAAAAGGTCGAAGAAGGATTGATTCGGGACATGTTCGAGGTGTAAGATATTTACAATTCATTCATTTCTGTAGAACTTATTGGATCATCTTGGAGAGCAAATCGTCGAGAGTAGTCGCAGTGTAATCAGGATCTTCTGCATTCCCCGCTGCGATTTCTTGGAGGACTTCTCGAAGGGCTCCGGTCGAACGGATCTTTGGAAAGAACTGTGAAAGGGACGAGTGGACAGAAGAGAAACGAGTCAAAACGCGATGATATACTGAAAGAGAATCAGAGAGATTGACGCTCACCTCAAGAACATAGCTTGAGTATACCTGTTTCAATTCAGGATAGAGACGCTAGATCAAACGAAAGAGGATACGGGGATTGGTAAACTGTGATCAGCCTCACTGAGTCAAGTCGAGTTTCGTCGAGTCGTCAACGGACTTGTTCACTCACAGCTTCTTGGCTGAGCAGCAAAGATCTGATTGTGTGTTTGTAAGAGAGATTCTGAACTATATGTCTAGAAGCAAGACCTGAAAGAGAAGGTATGCGGAACTGAAGGAGAGAGAATGCGATTGGAAGGCTCGTCAACACTCATCTTCTTCAACCTTTATCAAGGGCTCACCAACTGTCCAGCGTGCCAAGCGTCGACAGCATCCATCGAGGGAACATTCTGGTCACCTGACATGTCTTCGCCAATCATCTTGACTTTTCCGAAGTACTGTCTCGAAGTGATTGTGAAGAGAGGTCAGAGTCGTCAGAGTCGTCAGAGTAGTGAGGGAGAAACGAAAGACTTTCTGGACCAGAAGAAGTCAGATGCACACGAAGTTAGCTCTTTGAAAGCTCACCAAGTAATAAATGAAGCCCCGTAGATTACTTGCGTTGAGGTTCAAGGCGATTCGGTACTTCTTCAGAAGTTCAGAGTTGCTAGTGTTTGCAACCCTTGCGACTTCAGTCCCACTTGAATGAGAGCTTTCAATCATGCCGGATTGAAACACTGCAGTACTGGAGCAAAGACAAGATTTCAAGAGGTAAACAAAAGATCAAACCTCCTCGGGGCAATCGTAAAGGATGCACTCACTGTCTCGAAAGTATTCATACTTGCAAAGGAACTCCTTGTGTGCTCCGATTACAGCGCTTGCCGATTCCGGATTCGAAGCCAACAGTGGATGTATTTCTACGTCGAAAGGCTGGAAGAGCAAGTAATCAGGACTGTGAGTGTCGTTTTCAATACTAGATGGCTTGATGAATTGTCGAAGTACTCGCAGATTCGTGCTCGTTATAGTTGATCCAAAGGTGATGGTGCACTCTTTTCCAGACTTGAACGTCTGAGTCCAATTGGAATTGCTAACACCAATTCGAAAGATCTGGAGATGAACATGGTGGAATGGGATGGTAAATAAGAAGAGAATGTCAGTGGTGGATGGTTCCATCGCTTCCTGCCTACTCTTCCACCCTATTAGAGCACGCACACACTGGGTCTTTTCTTCATCAGTTCCAGGCTTCTCGGATGAGAACACTGGAGCGATGGTGCAACCAGAGCTGCTGCATTGGAGGAAGCCGCCTGATTCCGAGAGCGTGCTGATAGACAGGTTCAATCCCTTATTCGCTACTCCATTCGTTCCAAAGATGAGCCCTATAGGAGATGTAGGGTCTGTGGAGACGGTGTACGCATACGTTGACTTTGCTGGTTCATGCTTGATGACAATTCTGAGATGAAGAGAAGGAGTGGGGTGAAGCATTATAGGCTGTGATCAGGTTGTCCAGGAGGAGCAGAACACAACTCACTCCAATCCTCGGCCTAAACTTGCTAGATAGTGATCTATGGCTTCTTCCGGAGCAGTGGAAGCTGTGGGATTGCAAGAGTAAAGGCGAAGCAGAAGATGAAAGACGTTGAGAGCTCAAAGCGAAAGAGAAGACAGCTATGAGCTAGTAGCTCTAATCTATCGCCATGATTGGAAGTTATACCAACCATCGGGAACAGTCGGACCATTTTGATCTTTGGCAATGAAGCTGACGTCAATTGTGTAGTATTCCATTGCTGCAAGTTGTAGAGTTACAGGAGGACGAAGAGAAGTCTCTCGTTTTCTTCTCTGTCGAGCTCGGCGTTTCGAGCCGACTTCAAAGAACATAAATCAAACGCAATCGAAGAAGTTGCGGAAAGAAAAAACATGATTGAAGGAAAAGCCCAACGCTGTACACAAAATTGTTGAGACTAAATGAAGAATGGTGCTTCTCGATGTCTCTCTCTTGCTGCAGCCTGATCTGCCTTCCAACGCTCTCTCTGTCAATCTTTCGTTTCTACCTGTTTCTCCTTCACGATACAGGCGCCGAACTGTAATGCGAGGCTTGATTGAGCGGAACAGAGTCTTTTGGAAGAGCAGAACCTTCTAAAAAAAGAATGAAAGGCGAGCCATGAAAGGTTTCTGCTGCTCACAAGCCCTCGTCAAAACACCGGTTCGATGCTTTCCAAACCTGGTCCCTCCCAGGTCAAAAAGAATGACCGAAGCTCAAATGCTTTCTGTTCGTGGAAACGAGTCTTTGAAGGTCAGAGCGAGTCGAAAAAGAGTCGATGACGACCAGCCATCAACGACTTCTGAAGAATTAAGACAGCTAGACAGTCAACTCTATTCTTCATCTTCGGTCTTTATCTTTGACAGATTTTCTCAGGCTTGCAATGATATGAATTCTGCTTTAACGACAGACCCTTAATACGATTGTTTAGCAGACAGTCGACTTTTTTGAACGAATGAAAAGGATCAAAATCGAGTTGGAGGGAAATTTATACATCAGAAGTTTAAATAGTTGGGCCGACTACAAAGAGAGTTGAAATCTATGCAAGCATGTCGTGTCCCCAGTTCTTCAAAGATCTATAAGCTTTGCTTTTCTTCAATTCGTCTTCGCTCTTGCTATCTTTGAGATGAGCTCTGTGGTACGACCGAGGTTTGGAGAGCAAGAGAATGAGACGAAAGAGAGAACGAGTAAGCATGAAGAACAATGGAAGAGCAAGCTACAAAGCTCGAACTCTCTAACAAGAAATCGATACTTACTCTTGTGCCAAATGACGATTACAATACGCAGCGACCTTACGCATGTGCTCTAGATCTTTGTCTTCGTACTTTCCAGCGTCCTTCTTTGGATTACGTTTCAAGATGTCTACGATCTTGGTTCCAGATTGATGACCAACTGTTTCGTCTCCTTCGCCCCACCCACTTCCTTGAGATTCTTCAGTTTCTAGCCATGCTTCGAGATCAGAGACGCTCATGTTGACGAGGTCGTTGAATTCTTTGATAACTTGATCGTCGGATTTTCCCATGTTTTCGAAAGTTGTGGTTTGTTGAGGGTGATTGATCGAAGTAGAAGAGATGGATTTCGTTGAAGTTTGAAGAGAAGGTAGTTGTTGGTAGAAGGAGAAGAAGAGGAAGAGATGCTTTAGTCAGACTACTTGCAAATAGAGCTCACTCTCCACACAGACGAATCGGTGGACCCCTTGTCTCATCCGCATTCGACTTTCTTTTCTATCCGTCTTCCTGTTCAAGATCTCGAAGAGAGAGAGAAAAAAAGAGAACAAAGAATCAGAAGAATAGAGATGGTTGAAATGAAAGGAGGTCGACCACGATTTTGGAGGTGAAGTTGCAAGAAGGAAAAGACGAGACAGACTCGAGACTCGAGAGTCAGGATCTTTGATCTTTCCTCTGCCGTTCATCTGCTGAAGTTTAAAGAAGAAAAAGTAGAGACAGATCAGACCAGCTCACTTCTCAGAGCGCGAGATCTGTTTCAACTTCTTCTTTGCCTCTCGTCTGTCGAGTGTCGACTACAAAGCGCGAGATGAGAAGGGAGAGACGAACCGAGACTCTGACTTGTCAAGTTCGTAGATTCATCGTAGACACCAATGCTCTTTATTCTGACTTCTGGTTTCGCTGTCTTCTGCGATAATCTCGCTCTTGTCGGTTTCCGAAAGACAGAAGAGAACGAGTCGGGGAACTTGACTCTATATGCCTCAAGTGGGATCCACTCTTCAAAAGAACACGCTCTCTCCTCAAAACCAAATAGAATAGATCTACTCGCTTTTGTTCTCTTATGAGACTTATTCTTCTAGAACGTTCGCGAAGAGGTTCGTAATTGTACCTTCGCGATGGGTACGTCTGGCTCAAGATTTGGGTTTAGGCAGCTAGCCGAGCAATCTGTCGACGTTCAGCGAAGCTACTTGAGTATGTTGTGAGTAGTATTTGACTTGAGTTCGGGACTCGAACGACTTTCGCTCCTCGAGATAACTTTCGAAAGAAGTGAAGACAAGTGTGAGCCAAACTTTTCAGGATTGGCCTTGCTGAAGTTGCGATTTTGTTGAGCGAGTTTTGAATAATCCAAAATGAACTTATACGGCTTTCATTTCGTTCTAAGACGACGATTTGGGTGAGCTTTGCCATATTGCCATGTGGTGGAAGAGAAGGAAACGAGACGAAGACATCTTGACGTTCTACCACTACCATCATCATCAAGCTCCTCTCTTCAACGCAATCTCTAATCTCTAACCGACAATGTCAACACTTTACGGAAGTTCAACGAATCCACTCTCTGCATTCGGAGATGACCTGCCAGTAGAAGACGAAGTGGATCCATGGGGACCACCTCCATCTTCAACTTCAACTTCCAACGCAAACCAAATCGATTCCAATTCAGATCTGACTTCAAATCCATTTGGATCGAATTCAGATTCAACGAGTTATCATCAAGAATCCTCTTCGCACAACTCTTTCGATCGAAGCTCAAATTCGAATCCTTATCAAGAACAAAGCCAACCTCAGACTTCAAACAGATTCAATGACAGCTACAACTCGAATAACAACAATTACAATCAACAACAAAGTTATTATCCAAACAATCAGCAATCTCATCCAAATCAATCAGCTGCTTACAACAATCCAGCAGCATACAACGATCCAGTAGCTGCTGTGGCTCCTTCTCCTTCACCTTACTCGAATCAACCTCAACCTCCAATTCAACAACCTCCTCAACAACAACAACAACAAGCATATCAACCTTATTCTCATCAAGGTCAACCAGGAAGACCTTCTCCTTTCGCTTCCTCTGGTCCTTCCTCATCTCCTTCGCTGCGTGGAAATGGAGCTCTTCCTCCTCATCAAGGTGGCTCTTCTTTCAGACCTCAACAACAGCAACCTCCTCCAACCCCTGTTTATTCACCTTTTGCTAGAGTCGAATCTTTGAATTCTCATAGAGATAATAATGCAGAGGACATGTATGGCGTACCAGAGAACTTCTTGGAGGTCGAGGTTAGAAATCCCACTACTCATGGTCAGTTCCTCTCTTTCTACATTCGTGCATCTAGATGGCTGCTATGAAGGGATAGACAACAGTACTCAAATATGAAAGACAATTGATATCTAAGATCAATGTATTTGCTTGGGAGTGTAAGAGAGGATCAAAATAGTCATCTTTCCAATTGATTCTTATCACTGAACCTCTCTCTTTCCCTCTCTATTTCTCTCGATTTCCTCCCTTGATTAGGTTTCGGTCGTAAGATGTATACAGACTATGAAATCGTGACAAGGGTGAGTCTTTGAATTCTCATCAAGGTCAACTAGCTCCAGAAAATTCGTTCCTCAATCCCTTGTCATCTAATCCTATCCTCACTTTCCACTGCTCTCTCTCGTCACTTTCTCATCTCTCCTAAGACCAACATCCCAGCTTTCAGAGTTCGTTACTCTTCCGTAAGACGTCGTTATTCAGACTTCGAATACTTTAGAGACATTCTAGAGAGGGAATCCACGAGGGTCAACATTCCAGCTCTTCCAGGAAAGGTTTTCACGAATCGTTTCACAGACGAGGTCATCGAGAGTAGAAGGGAGGGACTGGAAAGGTTCTTGCTGGTCGTGGCTGGTCATCCTTTACTTCAGGTGAGTGAAAAGCTGTTGAGGCGTTCGGAAAGATTATCATCTTTCGTCGAGTTGTCTAGGATTTCTCACACCGAATCCCTTCCTTTTTCTTTGATTGTATGATGCAGACTGGATCTAAAGTTCTGTGTGGCTTTTTACAAGATCCAAACTTTGACCGTAATCAGTGGATGTGATTGAGAATCAGTTCAATCCTCGAGGAGCTTTCCGTACAGCAAGCTCTCAAGAATCAGATGTCGCTTCGAACTTGATTTAGTGCATCGGCTGTTTTTCATCAAGTTGAGATCATCAGGTCATTGTTTCCATTCCATTGCAAAGAATCGTCTCTCCCTTCCTCCCCTCAAAGTTTCGATTGCATGTTCCCTTGGTCCTTCTGCTTTCCCTTTTCTCGCACCCCACTCAATTGTGTCTGTCCCATTCTATTTGATCCTGTGCCTCTGTATAGAGAGACTGAAAATGATGTAATTACCAAGTTCTGATGTCCTCGTGTTGTTCTGAGGTGGCTGTGGAAAGCTAAAGCCATATTCTTAGAGCTTCCCCCTTTCTATCCACTGACCACCACCTCACTTTTGCTTGCTTCTCTCTCTACCTTCTCGAGAGCGATTCCAAATCAAGTCCAGCTTCTTTTCTGAAGGATAGATCAATTAACGAAATTCGCCAGGACCAATCTATCAACCTAGAGAAGACGGAAGACCGCAAGTGCATGGTGAACATCTGCTGAACCTACCTTGAGTCATTCATCTCTCTACGAACCTCTTTACGACGAAACGACACTGATCCTTGGCAACGAAAGCGATCAGTAATCATCAAACGAATCAGACGAGTTAGTCAAGATGTACGCTCAAGCCAGAGCGTCACTGAAGCCAGCACCTAGAACTCAATCGAATCAAGATGCTCCTCTTCAACCGAATCAGTCTTCATCTTCTCCTTCTCTCGATTCGCCAATCGGATTGATTCCTTCAAAGAACAGTTCAAGACCAACTTCAGTCAATGGCCAATATTCGACGAGGAGAGACTCTGCAGCTTCACCCAATCTACCAATCTCTCCTGGTGGAACTCCTACTCTCACTTCTCCTTCTCAACCTAATCATCAAGCTCTGAACACCAAAGATCCCATCAGATGGGTTGTTCTGGGCGTCAATTCCATATCGGTTGAATTCGTCAAGGGGTTTGGTAGTGTCTCATCAAGTGGGAACTCCAATCATCAATTGGCTGCTGTGGTCGATTCAGACTCAAAGGCTGCTTCACAGCTCATAGATTCCCTTCCTCGATCGAGTCCGAAAGTAGGAAATGGTGATGAGAGTAATGGCGTAGAAAAGATAGAAGTCTTCGAGGTGAGTCAGTGCAACAAAGAGAAGAGAAAGGTCCAAGCAAGGTGTTGGTTCGTTATCACTATTCTACCAGAAATACCAGCTTGAGAGAGTGTCATCTAATCTCAATTCTTGACTCTCTTCATATTCCTCAATCGCAGACTTTGGAATCTCTACTTTCATCCTCGTTTGCCTCACCTCCAACTCATCTCTTCATATCGACTTCAAGCTCCAATTCTCAAGCAACATCTTCCACTTCAAATCCAATTCCATCCCCTAATCTCAATTCTCCCAAACTGAACACTTTCCAAACTGCTTCTCTGGCTCTCAAATCTGGTCTAGGAGTCCTGATAGACAAATCTGCAATCTTTAATCCAGATTCGGTAGATGCAGCAAGTCAATTGACCCATTCGGAAGCTAGGGAGCTGGTCTCTTTGGCCAAAGGTAGTCAAGCGACAGAGAACGGAGGAAAAGTGACGAATGGAAAAGGGAGTGGTAACTCGAAGTTTTTGGGATTGTCGTATACTGATTTGGAGAAGGAAGAGTGAGTATGAGCTTTTCGTTTATGAAGATGGGAAACGTTGGCAAGAGAGTCTTTTAGAAAGTCGACTGATGGATAGCGAATCTAGCAAGCAATGCTAATTCAAGACCTCTGAGATCCAATGATGATTCGATCACTACTTCTGCAAGCTCCTGTCGAGGCCATTTTACTAATTGTCCTCTATGCAACTCTTCGCGATTCTTTCAGGCTACCTCTCCTTCTTACCTCGATTTCCAAAGCCTACGATATGGATCAATCGGAATCAAGCTTTCCTGGTATGAGTTGGCAGATTTCTTTGGGCGTCATCAAGGTAGGTTAGCTCTCTTGATTCAGAATCCGACTCGACGCTTCAGCTCACATAGATACGTTGTTCTCTCTTCTCTGTTCAGACTTTGGACAGCCTACGATCGCAAATTCAAACGAGACCCTCTCAACTCAAGACTCCTCAATCTCCTTCGAGAAAGGCTCCCTCTTCTCCATCCAGAAGACCACCTCTATCACCATCAAAAAGATCTCCAAAGACTCTGGCTGAACCTTTCCCTTCTACTGGATCGCCGAAACCAACTTCCGGTCTCGGTCTACTAACAGAGGAAATCAATGGAACTTCATTGAATGGAGAGGCGGTCATTTCTGAGGGATACGTCGATAATCAGGGTGAGTTGTTATCGGCGACTGGAGTTTTGAGAATCTGTATTTGTGCTAACGAGGCACTCTTCTTTGTTTCTTTCTGTCGCTTCAGCCGCTCTTCAAGCTCAAGTCCAAGAACTGCAGCAGCTGCTGAGGCACAAGAATGCTCTCATCAGTTCTTTGGAACAAAGAGCTAGTACTGCTAGTACCTCGAGTGTCGCAAGTACTTCCTCTCGACGATCTTCAATCACAGCAGCTCAAGGCCATAGCTCTTCTCCAGTTCTACCTCGTCGAAGGACGACTTCTCTAGAACCGAGTAGATCAAGTAGTAGAGCCAAATCGCCAGGTCCAGATTCTCCTCGAACGCCTAGTGCTGTTTCCAAACCAGCCGCTTCTCCATCAACCTCCAAGAAACCCTCGTCTTCTTCTTCCAGACCTTCATCTCCGTCGACCAGCTCTAGCGGTGGTGGTGGCAGAAGGAAATCAGCAGATCTTGGGAGACCTCTCAGCCCACTTGGACCTCCCATCAGTTCGATCAATCAGCTGGACGCAGTCAGTGAAGGATTCCTGGCACCAACTATCGCAAGTGAGAATCGAAGAATGGCAAATCTAGGAGTCAACATCAATGGATCTTCTGCTGGAGGATTGAATACGACTTCTTTATCTTCTTCAAATCCAAACTCTTCTGGGAAAGTCATCAACAATCTGACTCAATCTTTATCAGCGATGAAGGAGACTTTGGATGCAACCAAAGCTCAGTTGAGAACATCACAGAGAAATGCAAATACCCTTCAGAAATCCTACGATGATCTCAAAGAAGCTTTGGCTAGAGCTAGATTGGAAAATGAAGCATCTGTTGGAATGATTGCTAGAAAAGATAGGCAAACTAGTGAAGCTGTGGAAAGAGCTAGAAAAGCAGAAGCTGAATCCAAAGAGTTGGGCAGAGCTTCAAGAGAATGGGGTACGAGAGTCAGACAAGTAGAAGAAGAATTAGGAGAATTGAGAAGGAAAAATGCAAGAGCTGAAAGAGAATACGAGACAGTCGCAAGTTGTTGGAAGACTGAAAGGACGAAGATGCAAGAAGAAGTCAGGAAAATCAAAGAAGAAGTCAAGAAAGTCAGAACTGAAGAGATTGAAGAAGTCAAGACTTTGAAGAATGGTCTCTTAGAAGCTCAAAGGAAATGGAGAGGTTTAGACGTCGAGAAAGAGAAGGAAGGATTGGGCAATCTACTCCAAGAGCTGGAAGTTCATAGAGAAAAAGCAGTGGTGGTGCTTGGGAAAGAAATTGAACCTCTGATGAAGAGAATGAATGAGAATGATGAAGTTACTAAAGAACAGGAATTGGTTGTTAGAGAAGTTGAAGGTGAACTTAGAAGAATCAAGACTCTGATGAGAAGAGCTGAGAACGCTGGAGTTGCAAAGTAAATCTTTCGGAATGAGCATTACTTGTTAATTTTTTTCTTTCTGGTGAGTTTCACTCCAAAGTTCGTACGATGCTAGAGCAATTGAGCTGACCTTGACCACTATCCTCTTCATCTTTGGCAGACGGAATCGTTGATTCCTTTTCTTTTGTTTAGCGTTGTCACCCCATCCTTTCGAATTCCTTCTCATTTAGATTCACAAAAGATCTTTCAAATTAGACGTCAACCTTTGCTTCTCTACGAAATCCATTCTTCCATTATTATCATCTAACAAATGACCCGAACCTTTCAACATCTCAATCTGACATTCTTCTCCTCTATATACCAATTTTGCAGTATTCTTTTCTTTCAATCGGTGTTTGTCCTATCTTGAACGCTTCAAAGTTATGATAGAGTGGGAATAGAGTGATGCAATTGAATAAGAAACAAATACAGGGCGGATAGATAAACAAAGGAGCATATTTCTCAACGTTGATCCTCTGTGAACTCTCTCGTCTCAAACCCTAGCTCCCTGAGATACTTCAAAGTCTGTCCACTCAATAAGTAACCATCCTCCATCATTTCCTTGGCCAGTTCTTTCCAATCCACACTGACTGATTCACTGGTAGAATGATCTTCAGCAGCTCTTCTAATCAACATATCATAAGTGTTCCTTGTAGGTTTCAGTTTCCTTTGAGTTCTCATCTCGTCAAAGAATGCAATGGATTCAGTGATGGAATTCTGAGAGAAGTTTAATGAGATGAAGAGTTCGAAGGTCTTCGAAGTTGCCTTTAACTTATAGTGATTTAGATCCGAGAGCAAATCTTTCCCTCTTTGAACATTTGAAGAAATGATGCAGGTTCTGAGAAGCGAATGAAACGTCGATAGATTTGGGATCAGACTTTGACTTGCTGTTGGTTTTGGAATTGGTGAATCATGATCTGAGTTCTCCGACCGCTGCGAAGAGGAAGATGACTTGGGCTTGATTTTTGAAGCTTCTCTCCAGTTCCACAGAGAAGTTCTCATCTCGTAAATCTCTTCAGCTAAATCAATTGCTTTTCTCCTATTAGCAGCTCTAATCAAAGCGTTCATGATTTCGACGTCTACTCCAACATTCCCATTCTTTTCAAACTTCAAATCTTGACCCATTTCTTGAAATACTCGAACAGCTTCTTTCAAATTTGCACTTGAAGAAGATGCTGTTCTAGTCAGAGGTTCCAATAGGCCTTCTCCTTCATCTTCATGGAAATCAGGTTCGTACTTTCTCAAATCTATGATATGCTTGTAAACCTTTCGATAATCGACCATCTGGATTTCATTAGTGGATCCTCCTCCTACGACTTGTATCTCTTCATATTCACAAGCAGATTTGAACAAAGCTAGATGAATACATAATCTGACATGACTGGGTAGAGATTTCAGATCTTGATGTCTTGAAAAGCTTGAAATGACATGCTTGACGAATGGATAAGCTGAACTTCCTAGACCTTGACGTGAAGACGAAGCAAGAACTTGAAGAAATAGTCCCAAATCTAGAGAAAGAAGCCCTACTTGAACCGCTCGTTGCCAACAGAGCTGAATAGTTGGGAACTGTCGGAGATGCGAAAAGGAAACGTCAAGAAAAGAGACGAAGATAGACGAATCAGAGATCAGTCAAGGACAAGCAGAGGCCCCAATCTCATCTGGAAAGGAACTCTATAACGTCTTATCCACTCACGTCTGACTCTTCCGCTGCTCCTCTGAGAATCTCCATCCAAGTTCTAGCTTCGACCTTTTGTTTCGAAGATCTATCGAACCAATCCGCCATTTCCACAGCTATTCTCGTCTCTTTGCAATGAAGAGCCAGAGCAATCAAATTCCTCCTCGCTGTCAGAGTCAAAGGAACAGTGTTTGAGCTTTGAGATGAAGTTGAAGAGTTCGATGAAGAAGCCGAGCCCATGACTGAAAGACCTAGTTCTAAATTATGAGTGAGATAACTGTGCTCGATCATATGAGAATGGGTTTCTGGAGTCCAATTTCTAGTACTGTTCTGATTGAGTATTGATTGGATTCTTTCATCATTTGTAGAGGATTCTCGAGCTGTAGATTGCCGATGCTCATGAGATGAAGGTGGGTTTGATATGAGATTGAGAACAAAATCGATTCCTTCATGGGAACCTGCTTTCACGAAGGCTAGCAACAAATGATCCAGAATTGCTGAACGTATATGTTGAGTATTGATGTCCGAAGTCATTGAGCCTAGCTTTTCTAGAGAAGTCGAGCCAGGATAACTTGTGTGAGAAGATGAAAGAGATTCTGAAGCATTAAGAGAAGCATCGCCACCTATCAATTTGCTTAGACCAGCTCTTCTCATATCCACAACTACTCCTAAAGCTATCTCATATTGCCCAGAAGAGCCCAGTAGTCTCAAAAGAGTTAGATAAAGAGGTAAAAGATAAGAAATAGGCAGTGATCCAAAATCTTCTAATTTCAATGCTTCTATCTTTGTCTCCAGACTTTCCCCTCCTTTCAGACTTTGCTTTCCGGCGTCAATTCCAATGACAAGCTCAGCTTGAACTTCTGCTGTTTCCGTGGCTAACCCTTGCGACTGCTCCTCACCTTCCTTTGCCTTTGCCTTTCTCTTCTTCTTATTTTTGCCTTTACTTCTAGCTACCTCTTCTTCTTCCTGTTTCGTCCGACTTTCTACTATCTCATTGACCAGATGTAGCCTGACTTGACTAGCAGCATAAATGCAAGCATTCAAGTCCCCCTTTCTACCGGCTGCCTCGAGAGAATCGTAAGCCTGTTTGAGTTGCTGATTAGAGATCAACAGGTCTTCCAGAGGAGGGAAGGGAATTGAAGGATTACTGGATGAAGAGTGATTCGTTCGGGGAGAAAGGGCTTGATAGAGTAGATGAGTTCCTGGATCTGAATTGCTGGAATGGATTTGCTCATCTTGATGAAAGGGAAGGGGAGGTAGATTTGATGGAGGTGGTGGAATGAAGTTGGATCTCGAGTTGGACTGAGGCTTTGCGTTTGGTTTGAATGCTGATACTGGCTGAGTGAAGATTGCGGATTTGAATAGAGGAGATCTTCCATGAGGAGAAGGTCGCAGCTTTGCTCGAGAGTAAGGATAGATTTTGGAAGAAGTGGGAGTTGAAGAAGAAGAAGATTCAGAAGGAGTTGCTTCAGCCGGACTCCGCCGCTGATTTGATGAAGTAGTCGAGTTGGAGTCTAAATCCTTACTTGATTCTGATTGTAGGTCTGAAGTTGAAGATGAGAATTGTCGCTGACTTTGACAGTTGCAAGGAATTGAAGTCGATCTTCTCCAAGCTGAAAGAATTGCTTTGCTTGGACTTCGAGCTCGAACTTGCATTGTGTTGAGCTTCATCTGTCTACACAGATCTCGCCTAATCAAGCTCTTGAAGTAGATGATTGAAGGTGCCAAAGGTGAGGATGTGGGAGTTGAAAGAGAAGATTGTGTTTTCTCAAGATCTCACTTTCTCCTCAATCTCAGCAACAGAATTTCAGTCTCACAAGAAAAGAGCAAGTTGTTGATTTGGTGATGTATCTCGAGTTTCATATATACTTTCTGTAACGTCTAATACGAAGGTAGGTCAAAAGGAAAGAGTTCAAAGAAAAAGAGAAAAAGCAATAGCCAAAAGTTCGACGCCTCATCTAATTTCTCATTTCCATCTCACTTTCTTCCACCCAACAAAAGACCGCACTGTCTATGTACCTTCGCTTCAGCCCTAAATTTCTACCTCATGAGTCACCTAGAAGTGGATAGCCTTGTCGTAACTGGCCATGGCAGCTTCCTTGAATGCCTCACTCAAGGTTGGATGAGCATGACAAGTTCTAGCGATATCCTCTGCACTGGCTTGGTATTCGATGGCCAAGACTGCAGAGGCAATCATCTCTCCAGCGTTGGGTCCCATGATGTGACATCCCAAAACTCTATCCGTCGATTTCTCAACGAGGAATTTCACTTGTCCATCAGAATCAGAGTTCGTCTTGGCTCGAGAATTGGCTAGGAATGGGAACTGAGATGACGGAAAGAATAATAAACAGAAGAAAGAGTGAGAAGATTGAAGCAAAGATGAGAATATATGCCTCTTTTTCGACAGCCTCCCCTGGCTAAGTCTCTCTCGATCGATGAATTCTAACAAGACTCACCTTTCCGACCTTGTACTCGACTCCTTCCTTCTTCAAATCCTCCTCTGACTTTCCAACCCAAGCGACTTCAGGATGAGTGTAGACGACGGCTGGAATGGCTTCGTAATTGACGTGACCATGTCCTTTCTTGATGATTTCGACAGCAGCGATACCTTCCTCTTCAGCTTTGTGAGCTAACATTGGTCCGAAAGTCGCATCTCCGATACATTTGACTCCTTTGCATGTTGTGTTGTATTCGTCATCAACGATGATACGACCTTTGGAATCTAGCTCGATTCCAACTGCTTCCAAGTTGAGACCTTTGGTGACTGGACGACGTCCGATGGCTACTAGAACTACGTTGGCATCAAGCTAGTTGAAAGATGAAGGGAAAGCGAGTGAAAGAGATCGAGGAAGGAAAATAAGGTCAGCTTTGAGTTCGTAGGAAGAAGGCTTGACTCCTAATACGAAATCGACGATGACAAAGGAAGACTCACAGTGGATTTCTTTCCGCTCTTTCCATCTTCGACCTCCAAGAAGACTTTTCCATCCTTCTTCTCAGCTCCGAGAACCTTTGTTCCAAGCTGGAACTTGATGCCTTGCTTCTGTAGAGTCTTTTGGAAGTTCTTGCTGAAATTGCGAGAAAGTCGAGGGGATGCCGAGGATTTGGAAGGTGTAGATTTGAGAAAATAAGAAGAGAAAGAAGTTGAGAAGGATTAGAAACGGGGAACGTGTGATTTGTCAAACTTTCGAACAGAGAGAATCTGTAGAGATGGGAGCTTAGAGGAGAGCTAGAAGTCGAGAGCTTATGACCGCCACTCGATTCCTCAAGAGCTTTCTTTGATCGAATTGCATTTGCTGATAAGATAAGCCTGTCTTAAAAGCTCTCAAAATGCATTCCAAAGCAGACCTTTACGTCTGTTGCCTTCTCTACTTCCTTATCCTCTGCCTCCCTCCTTCCATCTCTTCGATCTCGACTACTCACGCAATTTCACCATCCATTCCAGCACCACCGATAGCACCCAAGAACTCGACCACTGTGACTTCAGCACCCAATCTTGACCAAACACTACCCATTTCCAATCCAATGACTCCTCCACCAATTACGATCATTTTCTCAGGAACTTTCTGTAAATCCAAAGCACCGGTAGAAGAGACGATGACACCTTCTTTATCATCGACTTCGATTCCAGGGAAAGGAGTGACTTCAGAACCAGTTGCGATAATGATGTTCTTTGCTTTGACGACTTCTTCACCACCTTCAGATTTTTCCACCTTTAATTCATTTGGACCAGAGAAAGAACCATGACCTTTCAAATAAGTCACCTTGTTCTTTTTGAATAAACCTTCGATACCAGAGGTCAAACCTTTGACTGCAGAATCCTTTGCTTTCAACATGGTTGGGAGATTGAGAGCTAAAGATTGAACATCGATACCTCTACTTTTGAAGTCATGACCTGCTGAGTGATATAGATGGGAGTTGTTCAACATGGCTTTTGATGGAATACATCCTACATTCAAGCAGGTACCACCTAATGTTCCACGTTTCTCAATGCAGGCAGTCTTGAAGGAAAGAATGAGAAGAAAGAGAGAATGTCAGCATTCCAAGTGGCTGAAGCTCAGGTCTCTCTCTTTCCTCATTGCTGACTCACCTTTAGACCTAATTGAGCAGCCTTGATGGCAGCAACGTAGCCACCTGGACCACCTCCTACTACGACTACGTCGTAAGCATCGTCGCTGGCCTCAGTTGCGAGACCACGAGTGGCAGTTGGAGTTAAGAGGCGTGGGAGGGTAGATCTTCCGAAGATCTTTCAGTGCGTCAAGAGAGGGGTTGGAGGGTTGAGGGAGATATGTTGAATTTGAATGATTAGATTCAGATTGATTCAAGACAGAGAAAAGAGAGAAGAAGGGGAGGAAAGAAGGTCAGAATCGAGAGAAGGCAAAGATTAAGAATTCTAGACAGATCTGTCACCTCGTCCTCATAGAGATCTCTACACCATTGAATGACGACTTACCTTTGATGATGAGTTGATGGCAGAGTATGAACTCGAGCTTCTCGAAAGAGAACGAGCAGAGAACATGATGGGTAGAAACTTTGAGTGAAAAGTGGAAGGGAAAGAGAAGAGTTCTTTGAAGTTCGAAGTTTCCCCCTTCGTTTCCTTCTACCACATGACCATAAATGCATCAAGATCAAGAAATAGATAGCAATAGTGAAATTGTCAGGCCAGCTGCTCTCAAGTCTCTTCCAGAAGATGTCACAATACTCGTCATCAAAGAGGTCAAGAGCTGGACCGAGATGCAGCAGGGAAGCTTGCAAGAGAAGGACAAGGCAAGAAGGTGAGTGTCTCTCGTCAACAGCATGTCGGTTTCTTTTTCAGGATTGAAGCTTTGAAATCTGATGAACCTTTTACACCCCTCACTCTCTTGTTCATAGAATGAGAGACGCTACTCTTAGAGCCATCTCTCTGAGTTGTTCGTCGAATTTCTCTCTCTGCTTTTCCCACCTTCTTCAGAACGTCACCCTTTCTCTAGTCGATGTCTTCAACTTTCATCAATTACTGATCAATTGGGATGGAGAGAATGGGAAGCTAGTTCGATCTCTTTACCTCAAAGCAAACCTCACAAGCACAAGTCAGCGAAAGTCGTTCGTGCAGCAAGCAACCTCCTACTCCAATCTACCTCCATCTATAACTGATATCGAAACCCGAACTCTGCATGGAACATCTCTGCTCATGAAAGACTCCTTCTTTGAAACCCTCGTCAACCGCGAAAGTTTAATCATCGAATTGCCGATCCTAATTTTTGGCTTCCGTCAACAACCTCATTCGTTTCAGGTAAACTCGCTCAAGAGACTTTACATTGGGTCCTCCAAGAGAGACAATTTAACTGCGAAGAATGTCATCTGGATTTTGCTTTTCATCCCTCATCTTTCGACCGCGGCTCTGAAGTTCCAATTCTCTCTAGAATGTTACAAGTTCATGAGAGATTTCAAGGACTCATTCGTGGCCAAATCTTCGGTCAAGAATCTCTCACTGGAATGCGAGTTCATCTCCAATGATTCTGTCAGCTGGTGGGATCAAGCGATGGGCTTCGACGATGGAAATAAGAAGACCATAGCAGTCTTTCATCTCCTTTTTATCACGAATCAATTACAAACCTTGGAGCTAGCAAGCAATGGATTGGGCTGCAGTGGTGAGACATTCTTATTCTCGAATTGTCTCATGAAGCTAGAACGATCTTTCAAATCTCTTAAACATCTGAGAATAATTGGTTTACCCCACTTCGAGTTCGAAGACCCAAGTTGGAACTTCTACTCGAACTTCGAGGCGATGAAAGTGCTAACTGCTGATCAAAGTTTTCTTCGCACTTCGGTTGATGATGTGAATCTAATGTTGCCGTTTAGTCTGGAGGTTATCTATCTGCCTTACTATTCAGAGTCCTGTGACGAAGATGCCCTTCTCCTTTCATTGGTCAAATCAAAATCTTTACCGAAGCTCAGAGAGGTGGTAGTGCCACAATTGCCGTTGGACTGCAACGGAATTGAGCATGTTCTTCATGTTAAAGACGTGTGGACCAAGAACAGGAGGCTGCTTGAAGAAGCAGAGATATTTGCCGATGGGAGAGTGAAGTTGAGAAAGTTAGCAGAAGGGGAAGTCGGTGAGTCGGAAGTCGTTTGTCTCTATCCTAGTCTCATGACTCAAAATGAAATCAATGAGGAAGATTGGCTAGATTCTAGATCCTCCATCCCCATGGACCTGCGAACAAGGTTCCGCTGAAACTGACTCGGACCTGTCTCTTTTGTCTCTTTTGTCTCTTCAGTCGGTGACGCTGCCGAAGGAGAAGTCTTTTGGTCAACTCACAGATGGATATCGAACTAGTTCTCACTAACCAGTAGACTCTTTGGTCTCGAGCTCGAAGGAAATCTGCTTTCTTGGTGAGATCCAGGTTTTCTCTTGCCTCGCTGATCCTCTCGTTCTAGATTGCAACCTGTCTGACTCTTGACGCCACTTCTCTCCACTGTTTCCGCAATCGCCTCACGAAGCTTCTGTCAATAGATAGCATCCTCCTTTCTTTCGTCTTTTTAATCTGTACTATATAATTAAGCTCTTGTCGTCAGGTCTCGCTACTTTCTCTCTCTCTCTCTCTCTCAAGCGAAAGCGATTGACTGCCTTGATGTTCTCAGTGCCATCTCGTTCATCAGGCGACTAATCAATACTTGTTCTGCAGATCGATTGGAGATCTCTAACACAGTTCTCTCGGCTGGACTTTGAGTGTTCTTTTCAATTTCCACCATGCAGAGCTCAGCACCGTTGCGAACGAACAAGGCTGGCATGTGTTGGATTGGATGAGTTCTTTCGAATCTCACTTGCTCGCGCGTGAATTAAAACAAAGTTTTTCTGATGTCAAGTCTTGAAGATAGCCCACAAAGAGAGAATCCAGCAACCTAGAAAAATAGTCGACTTCTGCTATCTCTCTTTTCAGACCAACAGTCAAAACTCTGTTGATCTGCTCAATCAAACCAATAGAGCGAACATACTTTCTATTTCATTGTGTTCGAACTTGATTAGCTCAGCAAATCAAAGCCACAAACCCATCCATTTTCACTCTTTTCCCTCCCATTTTCACTCTTCAACTTTCTCTGGTCCACTCTAGATACAATCAATCTACTGATCTTTCTACTCTCTTCAACATGAAAGACTACGCAAAAGACCACAATACCAGACATTCTACTACTCAAGCTTCTTCCAGAGCTTCATCTATCTCTATCGCTCCTTCTCCTCAGCCACCTCAATCCGCTTCAAGAAGACAACCTTTACTAATCACTTCATCTTCGGATGTTTTCAGCAGATATGATAGTACTGAACAGAGATTCGAAGATGAAGCAAAGCCAGTAAAGTCTAGTCAAGGAGAAAGAGAGAGAAAGATCAAGATGGAAAAGAATGATGTTCTTGGTGAGTTTCTTTCGAAACCATGGGCTTTTGTGTGGATAGTTATCAGTGAGATGTCTGTACGAAGGAGTTCAAGGCTTGAAAGTGGAGGAAGAGAGATCCTCTCTTTCCTCCAGCTCAACTCGGAATTCGAGTTTCGACCATTGTTCAAACTTCAAATTTAAGATATCCGAAATCAATGAACCCCATCTCGGCATGTCAGCCCACAATCTTTCTGCTCAACTGAAATCTTTGTTCTTTGTATACCTTCTATATGACAGAAACTTATCGTAAATCTCCAGACCTCTCAGGAGTAGAAGGCAAAAAAGCTGGCGGAAAGGACTTGCCTACGATTCGTAGTAAGCCTTCGAATCCAAGTCGTTCCACTTTGCCTTCCAAGTCCCAATCAAAGAGAGATGTTTCCGATAAATCTCGTTCTAGATCGAATAAGAAAGCTCCATCTATCAAGAAAGCAGCCCGTCAACCTTCTAGATCTGGTCACGACAAGGGTTCGAAAGCTTCAAGTTCAAGAAAGAGAAGCACTAGTAGCGAACAAAAGTCCAAATCATCTGCAACTAGAAAAAATAGAGCAAGATCTTCTCAAGAATATCAGGCATCAGTTATCATCAACAACTTCAACAACAATACCAGTGATATCTACATCAATTCGTCAGCTGGTTCTACTGTCACGGTCAACAATTTCCACTCTGGTGGGAGGTTCAACTCTGGATCTTCTCATAGTTCATCCTCAGTTCATCATAAAAGAGATCGTCAAAGTGCCGGAAGAGATTTGAAACATAGTCGTAGAGTTTCCCAAGGTTTCAACAAGGGTAACTTCTTCATCAACTTAAATGCTGGTTCTACTGTCACCGTCAACAACTACTTTGGTGCAGATCAGATTCATGACTACGACTCTGGTGATGATGACGATTGCTTTTGCGATTGTGACAGTGATGATGATTGTAGCTGTGATGATAATGATGATGATGATGATGATGATGATGATGATGGCGAAGACGATGAAGAAGATGACGATGAAGATCACGGTTATGATTACAAGTACAATTCTTACCCCGTTCATAACAATCATTCCAACTCTAACGATTTCTACAATCACTCTCAAAGTAGCAGTCGTACAGGAGCAATTTCAACTGTCTCCCACTTCTACAACGCACAAACCGGTCAAAGTAGTACTTCGTCTCAAGTAAGAAGAGCTCACAAACCTGCTAGAAATTCTATCGTTGAACTTCCAGATGAAGCAAAAGAAGAAGATGAGGGAAAGAGCAGAAAAAGAAAGGATAGAGCTTCTGATGAGAATAGAAAGAGATCGAAAAAATGAACTGGATAGATTAGGTAGACGGTTCGGAAGAAGGGCAAGAGTTGCTTCAGTAGATTGGAAGGTTAGGATTTGAGCGTTAGAGAAGGTTGATAGTGAGGGGGCTTTTCAAAGTTGGAAACCAAGTGTCGAAGTTCAAATAGTATGGAATGAAAGATTGAACAAAATCCCGTCAGATAGTAACGAAAGGGGGCAGGAAAAGTGAGCTGCTGTTGAAAAAGAGAGCGAGGGAAGTTCAAATCGTCGGTTTCCTTGATACCAATTCTTACTTTTAGCTACAAGGCTCAACAAAATCAGCTCTCTTCATTCACTGGCTTTCTTCGGAAGAAGTCGATGCCTCTTTCTTCGATTTGTGTTATAGTTTCGTGGCCTCTTTCCCTTTTACCCATGTCCCCACCCCTTCGAACGCTTGCAAGAACCTCATTTTTAGTTCCACCCAATCCCCATCCGATAATCGACCACTCCATACCAATTCATCGAAGTTTGAGCAAGATTCGAGTGCCTCGCTGCCTCGTACCCTCTCAACTAGTCTCCGAAGCTAAAGGAGCTCAGAACATGACGTATGTGAAAGGAGTCAAGGTCAATGGAAAGAGAATGAAAGAGCCGAAAATCAAGTACGACGACTTGATCAAAGGTGGAAAGATTGAGTACGAAATGTCTTCAACTCCTGTGGATTGGAGCTAGTCTCTTGTCTCGTGACTGTAATTAATGACTTTAAGCTGATCTTGGAAATGCTATTGTATTATCGACCTGCCATTGATAAATTCGCCTAACAGTTTGCACGGTTGTCGTCCGACCCGAGGTAGAGTACTCGCGCACTTCTCAATTGGTACCCGTCTAACTCGGAACGTCACTTTCTTCGCCCTTTCTATGATTTCTCCCTTCTTGTGCCACTATCTCTCAAAGTTTTTTTTTTTGATGGATTTCATGTTTCGTGCTCTGTTTTGTTCATGTTGTAGTCTTTTATCAAGCTCTTCTCGTCAGGTCTCACTACTTTCTCTCTCTCTTCTGACCAGACCCAAATTGTACAATCTCGTTCTAAACAAAAGGAATCAAGTTTCAGAGTAGCGATCGATTGGTCCTAGTACATTCAACTGCTTTTTGGTTCTACGTCAAGCAGTACAAACGTCTGAACAGCGAAACCTGTCGAAGAGAAGAATGGAAATTTGGAAGTGGATCAGATGTGTCGACATTCATTAATCATTCGTCTGGTTCTTCAGTACACTCCACAAACACTCTTCTGCAACTCACTTGGAAAGGTTTAATCGAGTCTACTGCAGTTCATTCTTCATCGAAAAACTCGTTAATGGAGAAAGAAGACTTGGAGAGTCTCGAGGAGTGAGGAAGATAAACTTCAGTGAGATCGAAGTAGTTGATTGGTAGATAGTATTTCGACAATGTCTCATCATCTAAACCAAGTTCTAAATAACGGATTTTTGGAAGAGACATCGAGGATGCTTGAATGCAAGTTGATCTCCATTTCTTATTTTCAGTCTCCTTGATTCCCTCTTTGAATTTGACGTCAAATGATCCAAATGTTACCCTTTCCAGAGACGAACAACATGACTTCAGAACTCTCAGAAATCTTGATTGTTTGAATTTCGGAACTTCACTTTCACCTTTAACCTCCAGAACAATCTCTTGCAAAGATCTATAAGAAACAGATAAGAAAAGTTGTACCAGTTGCGAGCTACCACGGATGTTGAGGAATTGCAGATTAGGAAGATCGACCTTGTCAGAGAATGGACCTGGAGCTAAAGACAATCCATCGAGAGCAAGACGAGTAAGAGAAAAGGTGCAAGACTTGAGAAGAGAATGAAAACACTGGAAAGCTTGGCTCTCTTGTGTGTCGCATGGTCTGAGACCTTCCAATTCTAGCGACTCCAGAAAGCCATCTCCAGCAGCAAATTTGAAGAAGTCCTCATTCAAAAAAATCCGGTATTCTCCTTGGGACAGCTTCAGTCTCTTGAGTCTGGAAGGACCGCCAATTTTGTGAGGGAACCGAAAGCAAAAAGTTACTTTTCTCTTTATTGGAGGCCAGTCTCCAATGAGCTCCAGATTGCGTAGATTCGGGCAACCAGCAAAGAAACTGATAGATCTACCAGCGGACTCTTTGGTATGGGCCTGGTGCAAACTCAGATCCAGCAGAGATTCTCTTGACTCTCTCAGCTTTCCGAAAGCTGTCGAACTCAGAACCACACCTGGGAAGGTCTTTAATCTTTGGACATACTTTCCAGTGAATTTGCAAGCTTCTCCGATCAGTACAGCGACCGTCATCCCATATGACTCGTCGGGCCTTACATTCTCCTGATCTCTCCATCCGGTACCTCGACTTGCGATTTCTAACATTTTGGAATCACTGGCTCCAGCTCCCAGCTCGAGGCCCAACTTGGAAGAGAGTTTAATTCTACGAAGCGCTTCTAAGCTGTGCAGATTTTTGACGACAGTGACAACATGCAAAATGTTTGATGGTATGGGGGACCTACTAGGCGGAGCGAAATCAAGGTCAAGGTTGGTCAGAGTTGAAGAAGATAGAATGAAAATGTCGAATATAGACGAGATCTTCGTCGTCTCCCAGGAACGATAAGCTATTCTGAAATCTGTTCTGAAAGAACGGAGGCTCAAATAGACTGATCTCAGCCTGTTGTTGCTCAACGAAGCGTAACCAACAACCTTTCTGATGATTTCATTTGCTTCAGAGACAACCTCCTCTGGATCATGGTGATACTCATCACTGAGCTCCAAGCACGAAAACGTAGTGGGAGATGAGAGTAAAGCTTCCCTCCAAAATCTATTGACTGTTGAAGACTGGAGGATGTATTTGGAGGAGAGGAAGTTGAAGAGGTGAAAGAAGATTTCGTTCGGCAACTGGGAGATAGGATCTTGACGATTGTCTGAGGTTGAGGGTTTGATCTTTGGTGGTCTCATGTCAAGGTGTTACTTGGAAGTAAAAGGAGAAGAATCGAAGTCGAATCGAAGAGGAGAGAGAGTAGCTTGAGGAAAGAGTGAGGAGTAAGAAGGCAAGATGAGATTTTCGAGATTCTTCCGCTTTGGTGCTCACGAGCGCCGAGGATCCAAAAGCCGAGTCATCAACTCCCAGTCTCTTTTCCAGAGCTAGAACATATCCAAAACACAGAAAGAAGGTGCGCAATTTGAGAATTTCGAGAGCCTTACGATTGAGACCTCTCCCTGGTGAGCCATTCTCTCCTTAACGTTTCCTCTTCACTCCATCTGTCGAAAAACGCTCGCTCTCGAGACGGACTCTTTCAGATTGGTTCCACAAGCGCAACTAGAATAGACACCGATCGGATCTCGAGCTCTTGATGCGTGGGAGCCATGTGATGCATAATCAAAAACATGGAATTGTCAACCAAGAGTGTACATGAAAAGAAAGCAACGACGACATGACTAGAATTCATTTTTAACCCTGTCCAAGATGAGAAGAATGAAGAGAGCGTACTCGAGGTTCTCCCTAAACGAATCTTCTATAAGCGTGAGTTTCGTATTCCTTCAAACCACGATTCTTTCTCTTTGGCATGACTGGAACTCTAGCTTCTGCCAATCCTCTAGCTTGTAATCTTTGGAATCGATCTCTGAAAAGATTACCTTCGGGCTGTACGAGGATGAAAGAGAGAAAAGAGAGAGAGAAAGGGGGGGGGGGGGATCAGAAAGAGCTCTTCCAAAGCGACAAAGGTTTTCTTTCTTCGAGACAAGAATTCTCGTTTGATCTCCAATTCTCAATTCAATTCGTTTCTACTCACTTTCAACCCTCTCAAATTTTCGCTCAATTCACTTTCAGTTTGAACTTCCAATTGAGAATCTCCCACTCTATCCGAGATTCTGAATTTGCCAACTCTATGACCTTCCAAGCCTTTCAATCTAGCTTTCTCTTCCTTTTGCATCTTGATGGCTTCCAAAGCTTCTTGATGTTGACGTTGTTTTTTCAAAAGAGCCTTCTTAGTAGATGGTAGGGCTGACAAGAGTTGAGTAGATTTCTTTGCTGCTTTCAATGCTAATCGAGCTTGTTCCTGGAGATGAAAGGAAAGAAGGGAACATAGTTGTGAATTTTCTGCAATGTTCTAGTAATGTGTTGATAAGATGATGCATTTGATTCTTCTTTCGAGACTGATTATGACCAGAGAAACTCACCTCTCTCTTGACTCTTTGAGCTCTCAATTTCTGAGCTCTAGTTTTCCTCTTTTGAACTTTCTTTCCTTTACTCTCTCCCTCCTCTCCCTCTCCTTCTTCCTCATCCTCTTCATGATCTTCTTCATCTTCAGGTTCATCAACGTCCATTCCCATAATTCTTCTTCTAATCCTTTTCTCCTTTTCAGTCTCTCCATCCCCATCCTCTTCATCATCAGTGATTTCCTCCTCTACCAAATTTTCCTTCAGAGCCGTTTCTCTACCTTCTTCCCAATCTTTCTTCAACTGTCTACCTTCCGCTTCCTTCTTTTCACGTTTCAATGCTAATTCATAGGCTGAAGATAGTAATTCGGAATGGGAATCCAAGGTTGGATTGTAGGATTGTCCGGAATGAGGTAGGGGAATCGAAGGTAGAGTTCTGGCGATTTGAGTTTGATCGTTCTTGTGAAGTTGATGAGAAGGAGTTTTGGACATGGTCTTTGGAAGCTGTAAGGTGGGTAAAAATAAGATTAGACAGGTTCAGTTTTCTAGTTCAAAAGGAATTTCCTTCCAGACATTGAGAAAGCACCTCTCCGTGCGACAATGAATCAAAAATTCAGAATTCAGTTGTTTTCCAAACTTTCCTAGACTTGCATGAAGCTTTTGGTGATAGGATGGAAAGGGACTCGATCTGTCCCTCCTCCTTCCAATTCTTCACTTCGAGATGCTCCCTCCTTCTTTTCTGCTCGCAAATCAACTCCTACTTCTCTACCAGGTTCCATTTTTTTCTTTAACTCATCCAATCTCAAGCCTTCACTCACCTTTACCTGTCTATTCCTGACATCATCCAACCATTCCTTCTCAGTTTGTTTTCCCTTCGCAGCCTCGTCAATTTCCAGATTCCAAGGATCAAAAGTAGCTTCTCCCACAGCGTTCAATCTATCTTTCAAATCCTCTTCTTGTTTTCTTCCCTCAACCACTATACCAAAGGGACCCTTAACATTCTTCCCACTCAATCTAATCAATCTATCTCTCATCTTTTTCGACATTCCACTTTTCTTCAATTTATCATTGACTGAACCAATTGTAGTCTTCTTTGTCAAATTATCCACTCCAGCTCTTTGACTTTTATTAGAAAAAGCAGGTACGGCGGATTTCTGAGACAAGATTTCCAAGGATTTCAGAGGTTTCTTTTTGGATTTCTTTGTGAGACCTAATTCTTTGTCTGATTTGTTTGAATCGCCTTTTCTATCTTCTATGAATAAAGATGAATTTGAATCATTCTTTGAAATGATTGGTAAACCTATTCTTTGAGAGATTCTTTCGTTTTCTAAGGATTGTTCGGTTTGAGTCAAGTCGATGTTTTTCCTCCAGGAAGCTTTGGATTTCCTGGAAGATTGCTTCTTGTTCGATGGTTGACCAAATGGCGCACTCGAGCTTGATTTTGGATTGGATTTGGTTGATGCATTGGTTGCTTTGGATTTACTACTCGTCTTGGTTGAAACCATAATGAGTGGAATAGGATTAGAATGGGTTGAGTTAAAGAAGAAAGTACTTTTTTGGAGAAGTCAAAATTTTGAGTTCTTTTTTTCCTTCCTCCCCTCACTCACACACTGCAAAAATGACCCGGTACACTAAATTAGAAAGGAAACCAGCAGCTTACGATTCATCAGACTTCTTTGGCGACAAGCAGAAAAACAAGGAAATCAAACAAGCACAACTGGAATCCATCCCAACCTCGACTTCTACTCCTACTCCCACTGTCAATCCAATCCAGTCCACTCCTCAACCTCCTCTTGCTCAAATCCCAACAAAGACTTCTTTCGACTCAACGTCATCCACTAAGAAACCAAGAAAGAGAAGAAGAGCAAACAAGGACAAGGATCAAGACGATTCAGCATCTCCTTCCAAACCTTCTCAAATCCCACCAGCTCCAGCTCCAACTGAACCCTCCAAAATGTTGAAGAGAGCAAAATTGTTGAGATTGAAAGCAAAGAAAGCAACTGGGGAAAATGCAGAGAAAAGGAAAAGTCAATGGTTGTTGGAAGCTAGTAAATGGGAAAAGGAGGCAAGCAGAGTCAATGGAGAAAGAGGTGGGAAAGGAAAGGGAAAAGACGATAAGGATAGAGATCCAATGCAAGGTGTTACTGTCATGGAAGGAGAGAATCCTTGGAAAGCTATGGAGAGAGGTGAGTCGGTTTGATGGAATCAACTTGTGCTGGTAGAGATCAAGATGCAGAGTTATAAGATGTCGTAAGACAAAGTGAAGACTCAGCTGGCATTGACTCTTTGAAGTCCGATTTCCTGATATTCGAGCAAAGTTTTTTGATCCTACCAAAGCTTATCTTCAGCGAGAGAGGGTTAGGCTTCTCGAGTCTCCTTTTGGAAAAAACTCTTCGATCTTGCATCTCGAATTTCTTTCGCCCTTGGGCCTTGACCTAGCTCTCTAATCTCTATTCTCTAACTTGCTTTACTGACTCCTTTCCCTTCTCCCTCCGTTTTCCCTCTTTTCTCCCATCGTAATCTCCATCTTTCTCTCAATCGTCAATCAACAGAACGTAGAAATGGAGGTGCATCAAGTACATCGACAGACAAACGTAGAGAAAAAAGAATAGCAGAAAGGAATGCTTCTACGATTTGTTTCGCATGTAGAGGTCAAGGTCATTCTGCCAAAGATTGTCAATCTGGTCTCAATTCTCAAACTACGGCTTTGGATCAGGATCCAATTACAGGTACTCAAGATATCCTGATGGAAGATACTTCTAATTCTAACTCTGAACCGAAAAATTTGGATCAACAAGCTGGAGGAGAGAAGAAGAAATTAAAAGGTTCAGAAACTGTTGGGATTTGTTTCAGATGTGGTTCGGATCAACATTCTTTGGCTAAATGTAGAAGACCTGTTCCCAGAGTTGGGGATGAATTGCCCTTTGCTACTTGTTTCGTTTGTGAACAAAAGGTGAGTCTTGGGCAACCATTAGAGCACCTCGCGTCAGAAGTGTTCCAGCCAGATTGCAAGCTTTTCAAGACAAGGAAGGAGCGAGAGAACTGGCTCTTCTTCTCTCATCTCCTCTCGAAGCGAAAATCTGACTTTTCTCACCTTTCCTCTCTCTCTTCCTATCTTCACTCTTGATCATCAATTAATTTCAAAAAAGGGACATCTCTCTTCTAAATGTCCAAAGAATTCAACAAGAGGTGTTTATCCAATGGGTGGAAGTTGTAAACTCTGTTCATCAATCGAACATCTAGCCAAGGATTGTGAATTGAGAAAGGAGAATTCAATCGGATTGGGTAACAAAGCTTTGGAAATGGGTCTGTTGGTCGGTGAAAATGATAAGAATCAGGATTCTGCTAGAACTTTGGGAGCAGATGAAGATGATTTCCATGAATTAGCTCGAAAGAAAGCTGAAGTAGAAAAGGAAGTCAACCAAAATGGAAACAACGGAGAGAAGAAAAAGAAAAAGATCCAGAAAGGGAAAAGGAGAAGAGATGATGATGATGAGGGAGAGGAAGGAGATGGAGGAGCTGTTAGAAGAATTGGTGGAGGTGGCGAGAAGAAAATCAGTTCTGCAAGGGTGGTAGACTTTTGAAACAACTCCTTCCTCTCAATTACTTTTTTCTCTTGTATTCTATTCGCTTTTGTTACCAAACATAGTCACGAATCTATCGTGCGTGCCGTTCGCTGCCTCGCTTCGTCATCGGCCGACTGAGAAGAAGCATATAAAAGTGGATTCATCTTTTTTTCCCTCTCTCTTCCCACACAACATGAAGTTTTTGATCACAGGAGCCAATTCAGGTTTGGGTTATTATTCAGCTGAAACCCTACTCAGATCAGAAGGCAATCAAGTCTACATAACAGCTAGAGATTTAACAAAAGGTAAAGAAGCAATCTCACAATTGGAAAAGATCTCTCACCCGTCTTCGAAAGTTCATCTCGTTCAATTAGATGTTACTGATGATGCTTCCATTGAGAAAGCAGCAGCTTTGCCTGAGCTTCAAGAATTGGATGTCTTGATAAATAATGCTGGTAAGTGATGAGATGTTATGAAACTACTGGTGCAAAGATGATGCTCAGCTCTTTGAATCTCTTCTTCGTTTTTGTCATGCAGGAATCGCTGGAAGTGAGTTTGGATCAGAAGGGCGATCTTCCTGAACAGAGTTTTAGGAAATTGATTTCGATTGTTTTTCATTTTCTCAATTCTTCTCTTCTACAATCAGGTTTTACTCCTGAGAAATCAGAGTTGAGAAACAATCTTCGCTCGGTCTTTGAAGCCAACGTTTTTGGAGCCTCTATCGTGACCGAAACTTTCATCCCAGCCTTAAAGTGAGTCCTCCTTGAGATTAATCCGATTGAAATTTCTCTCACTTCGTCAAAAGTGGTCTCGCAGTAGCCTCATTGATTTGATCTCTCCGTCTCTTTTAACCTGATTTTCTCCAGCAAATCCAAACACAAGCCGACGATCGTCTTTGTTTCGAGTGGTTTGGCAAGTGTGACGAATAGAATAAAGAACTTCGAACCAGATTCGGATACAAAAGGAAGTACCAACTTGCTAGCTTACAATTCCAGGTGAGTTTCGCTGAAACGGATGTTTTCACTCGATGTACGTCTAACATGTACTCTCTCTTCTAACTTTCATCGAAACAATCTATCTCACTTTCATTGAAACAATCTATCGAATTGAAGCAAAACGGCTCTTAATGGAATAGCAGCATACTTCTCCAATGATCAACCAAAGATGAGAATCGTTTGCGTAGCGCCTGGTCATTGTGCAACCAATTTGAACAATCATAAGGGAGCTCATTCACCACAGTCAGGGGCTGAAGTGATTGTCAAAGCTGCTCTTGACACTGATGGAAAGACTGGGACATTCGTTTCGAGAGATGGAGTCGTTCCTTGGTGAAGGAACAGGGATCGTCTTCGTCCAACATCGAAAAGAATCTCAAAGATCAGTTCCTCGTGTATATGTAGACTAAAATGATGAGATCTGGATTGTATTGATATTGACATATGACTAGGCGATGAACGAAACTTTCCAAAGTTGAGAAAATCTTAACTATTCCCTCCGACAATCTTTCTCACTCTAGCCAACATTTTTTTACTCTTCGCCCTTCTCAGCTCCAGTTCCCTCTCAATTGAAATGACCGAATCTGTCTCAGAGTCTCTTCTCATGGGATCTCTGGAAGGACTGTCATCCGTTTCTCTCAATCTAATTCCCAAAGCCGCATTGAATCTAATTTTCCATCCTGGAAGAAGAGGTTCTCCTTGAGTTTCTGCATTGACGACTGGACAGAAACCTCTATGTTCTCTCTCTAGATGGAGAGGCTTTTTCCCACCAGAAGAAGTCTCGGCATCGTCATCAGTGGCGAAAGTTGAAAGAGCCAGTTTTCTTTGACACATGTTGCAAATGACCAGAGCTTGAGAAGCAGTAGAGAAAGAAGGTCGAACCACTTCTCTTTGCACAATTAGCTCCCATCCAAAGAGAGCGAGGACGATTGAGTGCCAGGTAAGCGTTGGATCAGAAGGAGTGGAGAATGACTGCTGAGCTGTTGCGTTCACAGATTTAGTGAGAGCTTCAGCCTCTTCTGTGCTCTGTATTCGGAGAGAAGAGAGAGAAAGACTTGGAAGCATGAAATTCAATTCTTATCTATGTCGATATTCAGAAAAACAATTTCGATCCTTGTGCCCAACTCACGAGAGGAGACCTTATCGCAAGATTCGATGCGTGAGGAGCCAGGAGAGTAGCGTTCGAAGCTAGAGATGACAAAGTAGCAGGAGTCGAGAGCAAAGGTAGACGATACAGTGTGCCTATTTGAAATGAGAGAACAAAGGTTAGACATTAGGTCAGAAAACTAAACGAGATGACGCATCGAGAAAGAAAGGGCCAACAATCGATAATTTGTGGGAACTGAACTCACTCGAGCAACCTCTGACTTTCCAAGGACACCAATCCTTGTGACCGTCTTTAAGCTTGGAGTCAGCAGCTTTCAATCCATTCCCACCACCTTGGCTCGTGGTTTGACCTTCTGTCCAATTCTCGACTTTCCAACTCTCTTCGCAAACGGAACAAGTCAAACATTCCTTCGAGGTGTTGCTCCAACCAACCAAAGCAGCTGCTAGGGGTGATAGAGTGGAAGGCTTGGAAGAGTAGGTCGATAAAGAAAAAGTAGCTATCCGAGCTTGAAGAGAAGGAAGAGAGAAGGGAGTGTAGGAAGAAGCTGCCTTTGAAGAAGACAAAGTAGACGAAGTGGATCTGCGATGGTGGGAAAAGATAAAAGACGAAAGTTGCAAAAAGAGTCGAAGAAACTGTCAGTTTGGAACTGGAACTGAGAAGCTCGTAGATTGATTTCTGCATCTCCTCGAGCAAGAGGATGAGAAATGCTTCCTTTGGAAGAAGCTTATTGCTCGTCTCAACAGCGTCTCTGAGCTCCATTCGGAATCTTCCAACACACATTTACTGCATCAAGAACTTGCGACATTCCTTCAACATGAGATCTGCAGATGAGAGATACTCACGAATCCAACTCTTCTCTACTCTTGCCCTTGAGCTCTCCCACGATTCTCTTCCTCTCATCCTCTCTGATCTTCTCTGATTCCTCTCTTTTCCTCTTTGCAGACAGCCCGGTCAGCTTGTTGAATAGAGAACCGGGCGGATGGAGGAAGGTGTTGGTAGCATTTCCATTCTTTGAAGCCAAAGTTTCTGCGTCTATCTCTGCTTGAACATCAGCTACCTTTCTACGTTTCGTGGGTGGAAGCGAGGATGAAGGAGACGGTTTTGTGGGAAAGACTTTTGAATCGAATGCTCTGATTGCTCTGAGAGCTCTTGAAGTTCGGATTGGAGGCTGAGATGCAGATTGCGATCCACTTTGTGATGAAGAGTCGGGATTGGTTGCTGATGTCGATGTTGATGCGGTTGCTGTTCCATTTCCATTTGTTTCACTCATTCTATGAGACCAAAGCTATTTGAACAGAAAAGTAGGAGAAGAATCGAAAAGGATGGTTGATGTTGAACGCAAGAAAGTCGACTTCTTTCTTCTCCCTCGACTCCATCATCGAAATGAAACAGAAAAAGAAGATCAATCCAAAGGAGCAAGATGAAAGTTCAATGGGAGCTCTAGACTCTCTGCCACAAGATCTCATCTTTCCAATCGTCGATGCAATCAGAAATTGGGCTGAATTGACCAGCAAGGAAGAGGAGAGACAGAGGGAAACAAGGTCAGTGACCTCGTCGATATTCTATCTATGAGTCCTCTTCCTGACGTCAGCTTCATTCTTTCGTTCCTCATCAAAGGTCAAGAGATCTCACTCTGAGCGCAATCTCGAAGAGTTCCAGGAGGGCTCGTCGCATTTTCTTCCCAGAACTTCTCCACGATCTGACCATCTCTGCATGGGAACTGATTTCGATTTGTCGATTGATCAAGAAGGATCCTGATTATGGGAAATGCGTTCGAACTCTCACCTTCATCCAATTCGAAGATTACACGGGAGCAAGATCAAGAGGAATGATGGAAGAACTTCTTACTTTCTCCACCATGAACCGATCAAGGGGAAAGGCAGCTCTAGATGACGGAGTTAATCAAATGATCAAGTTGCTTTACGAGAGTATTACCCATTTACAAACCTTGATTATCGAAGATTTATCTTTTATGTTTCCATTCAGAATGAAAGTCGCTGGTAAAATGATTCCTTTGCCTTTCTTCCAGACACTCAAACGCATCACTATCATTTTACCTGGCGATGATTGTCTCAATTCAGCTCTCTCAATGTCCAATGTGGTATGGTTACTGGTCCTTTGTCCAGTTCTAACCCACGCAGCTTTTGGTTTATGTGTTGGGAAAGCTGATTATGATTTCATGCAGGATCACAAAGAACAGTTGAAGTCAAGCTCCGTCGTCAAAGAACTCGCTCTCAGGTTTATGTTCGTCTACGATCCTTCAAAACCAGAATCTTTGTGGGGTGAGGATCCAGAGCGGAGAGATTATAGGTCTCAGAAGACAGAGGTCATAGGAGATCTCTTGACATTAACTAAGAATTTGATTTCATTAGAACTAATGCATCAAATGAACACGACGCCATTCGGTGAAGATGAGACAGATATCTATACAAGTAGCATTAGCAGTTCTCTCTCCGAATCTTATGACACTCTTCAGCATTTGCGGGTAGTGAACATTCCTCTTGATCTGAGAAACCCAACTTTGACCGATTATTCTCTCTTCAAGAATTTGAAAATCATTTCGATAGACATAGGATTCAGTGACGTTCTTCGGGAACTCAAGTTGCCAGCCAGTCTTGTAATCATCAATCTATCCTTCTATGATATCAGTGAAAGTGAAGATTTTGATGTTATCTCGATGCATTTGCACGATGAGTGGTATCTAGCAAAAGCTTTGGAAGTCCTCGACTTTCCAGCCCTCAATCAAGTCGTAGTCCCAGCTCATCCAATCACATACTTTGGAGAATTGAGCCAACGTCCCGATGTCATCAAAGCTTGGAGAGAAGCAAGACAAGAGCTGGAGAAGTCAAAAGTCTTTCAGGATGGAAAGGTAATCCTTAGAAAGATCCAGCCTGGAGAGATCGGTGAGTGAAACTGAGAACAGATCCTAACCTGTTTTTTTGGAAATGGAAAGTTACGGGAAGCAACTTCGAGACCGAGCTGAAAGTTGAATCTACTTCTTTCTCATTTACAGTTGGCGATCGTAGGTACTGGTCACTCTTTCGATGGCTGTCATCCTAGTGAATCTGTTACCCACTCAGAGTTCAACAAAATACATTTCAATAGCTGTATAACTTATATAACCAGGAAGTGGAAGTTTGCAATAAGATGAGTATAGATGACAGAGAGATAAAGAGAGCCTTTAGAACTTTGTGATAGCCTCGAGATCATCGACGTTGATGAAATCGCTTCCGAGCTCGACCAAGAGTCTGTTGATGTTGTCTCTAGCAAATACAGGCCACTCAGCTGCAGGTAAGAAGGGGTAAAAAGGTGAAAGGACAAGAAGGAACGAACACTTGTCAGAATCCCACCTCGTTCACAAACGCCTTTGTCATCGTCAGGAACCACTTACGAGTATCCCAATATCGAGTCTTGATTCCCAAGGCATGAGCTTGAGTGATTGGATCCGTCAAATTCTTGCGAACCTCGTCGCTAGCATTATCGATTCCTTTCCAAGTCGTGATAGACTGGAAATCAGTCGATGCAACTCCACAAACATTTGCATCGAAACTGTAACTGGTTCCATTGACGACTTTTGGTTTGTCCAAAGTAGAGAGCGGACAATCGAAGAAGACGTCTCTTGATTGAAGAGGTGCAATCTGCTCGATTGGAGTATTTCCAGTGCCAATTACAGTAACCGCACCTGGAATCAAAGTTCCGTTTTCAAGCCTTGTTAACCATCCCTTTTCTCTCAACGGCTGTAGTTGTTTGACAACGTAAGGCCAAGTCTTTGCTCCGTCAGTCTTGACGTCGACTAGAAGATTGATTGATGCTGTGTTTCCCACGCCTAGACTGAAGTAGCCATTCCATCTGTTACTTGTTGGACTTGCGACCTGTTGTTGAAGTTCCTTGAAGAATTCTGCACCTTCTGAGCTTGAGTAATTTGCGTTGTTCGAGTTAGCTTGCGTCAAAGCCTCGACTAGAGGTTTGATAGTCAACTTGGAGAAGGTTCTTTCTTTGGTCAAAGAGAATGGATCGTGTCCAACATAGAGTTCCGAGTCCTTTGGATTGAGCCAGACATCACTTTCGATAGACATGATTCCATAGCTGAGAGCATCGAGAACGGGGACGTCTGAGTCGATCGATGGAGAGAGCAGCAGGGAAAAAATCAGCCAAAGTCGACTGGGCGCAAAGAATCCCCTCTTCGTAATTATTCACCTTGCCAGTAGTCATTGTGAGAATGAACTCCAATCGGATAGGCTCCACGACTCCAGTCAGCGGGAAACTGAAGGATGGAAGCGCTAGCTCCACCTTGTTCAGAGACAGTCTTGGTCTCGTTCGGCGCCGAAGCGATCAATTTTCCGGCCTGAACGAGATTCGAGCTCAATACAATAGCTGAGAAAATCACCTGAAGATTGAGAGGGGAGATGGAGAACATGGTCGCTGGGGAAGGATTGAGTGTTTGAAAGGTGATTTTTCAGGGGGTCAGCGGAAGAAGCCCGGAAAACAACAGGCTCTCCTCTTCCAAACCAGAGCTTCGATACCTACTGAAGAGACTCTGAAATGGCGAACGAGCAGTGAAAAGTCTTCCGAGAAGATGTTTGGAGAGAAGGAGAAGAAAGAATTCTGGGCAAGAAGAAAAGGACTGAAAAAGACACGTGCGATCGCGAGGCTTCCGAATAAAGCGAAATGAACGAGCTTGAAGGCAGAAATGGGGAGTATTGAAGATGAGTTGTAATTGAAACATGATAAACAGATGAAAATTCATAGATTGCACTTGGACGTCTATTCTTTTGAACGTTCTCTCTCCAACCTCAACCTCTCCCTCTCCTATTGCCTTCCCCTCAAGATCACCTCAAGAATCTCTCATAGACGGCATTGTTGGTTTCTTCGACGTAGGGATAGCCTAGCTCATGATCCAGCCATTTCTGGAAAGCAGCTTGGGATTCTGGACTCTGACCAACTTGAATTCCAGCCAAAACTCTACCGACGTCCGAGCCTTGATTTCGATAGTGGAAGAGTGAGACGTTCCAACCTGCGTGAAGACCTAGTAGGAACTTCCTTAGAGCTCCAGGTCTTTCGGGGAATTCTGTTTAGACAAGCGACAAGTGAGAAAAAGAGAGAAGCAAGAGGAAGAAAGAGAAATAGACGTTTAGAAAACAGTGTCAGCTCAAGCGGAGCGAGGACAGCGTTCTTCTTCGAGGGTTAATTCTCTCCCTTTCTCCCCCAAGGTTTGCAACAAGATCAAATCAAAAGCACTACTATGAACTCACCAAACCTAAAGACTCTCTCATCTTTGACTTCAGACCTTCCACCGACTAGATACCTAGCATGAGATTTCGCGAATTCATTATCAGAGATATCCATCGCAGGCATACCGTCTTTCTCCAGATCGTCGAGCAAAGTCTGCAACTCAGTCGAGCGAACTGCAGAGGTCGGAAGAGGAGGTGTCTGAGTTCCATTCGAAGTTGTTGTTGGAATAGAAGCACTCTGATTGGCAGCGGAAGAAACATTTGGATTTGACGTTGATGTTGAAGTAGTCGAGGTCGAAGTAGCAGCAGTAGAGTTGAGCTCAGATTTCGAGGAAGGTGAAGTACCGAGAAGGAAAGAGAGGTAGATGAAAGCTTTCTCATTTGATCTATATCGATAAGAAAACTCAGTGATCGCTCTTGGATTGATATGATTGTGTAGTTTGAGGAAGCTGGTGAAGAGAATTGAGATAGAGCAGACATCAATCATTAGCGAAAAGGAATTAAAGCAAGGAACCAGATTGGATAACAGCTTCTCAACCTCTCTATATCTGTTCACTCACCTTCCTTCCTTCTCAGGGATTTCGACGCAAAGTAAAACTTCATTCCTATCTCCCAAGTCGGCTCTTTCAGCGACGAATCTCAATCTACTAAAGTTCATGTTGGCGCCACTGACGATTGCAACGAAGCGTTTTCCAGAGTCTCTCAAATTGTGTTCAGCTACGTAGCGTTTCAAACCAGCCAAAGCCAAGGCTCCAGATGGTTCAGGGATGGATCGAGTGTCTAAAAAGTGAAGTGATGTTAAGAAAGAGAGCGAAGCGAAATGATGAGAACCTGAAGAAAAAGAAATGAGCGAATCTTTTCAAGATCGTTATTGGACTCACCTTCAAAAGTGTCTCTGATAGCAGCACAGATCTCATCAGTTCCAACTCTAACGACACCATCGACTAAATCTCTACAAATTCTAAAGCATTCCTCTCCAACAGTTTTGACAGCAGTTCCATCAGCGAAAAGCCCAACTTCATCCAAAGTAACTCTTTTTCCAGCCTGAAGTGATCTAGCCAAAGCATCTCCATCAAAAGTTTCCACTCCAATAACTTTAACATGAGGAGGAGCGATTCTCTTCACATAAGCTGCAATACCAGCTAATAGACCACCTCCACCAACACAAGCGAACACAACGTCTACTTTGGACATGTCAGTTTGTCTACAGATTTCAACTCCAACTGTTCCTTGACCTGCAATGACTCGAGGTTCGTCGAATGGTGGTACAATGGTTAAACCATAAGATTGAGCTAAACGTGTACATTCTGCTTTTGCTTCGTCGAAATCGGATCCATGAAGGACCACTTTGGCTCCTAATCGAGCTACGTTTTCAGTCTTGATTTTTGGAGTTGCTAATGGCATGACGATCGTGCATGGAATTGAGAGATGGAGTCCTGATAGAGCTACTCCTTGAGCATGGTTTCCTGTATGATTTAGTAGGAGGAGAGAAATGAAGATGGAAAAACAGACAAGAGCGAGGGAAAGAGATTCAAGAGAAAGAGAGTCAGAAGTCGAAGGTCGTGTGACGAGCTGCTCTCCCTCTTCCCTCTTTTCTCTTTGTACGTGAGGCTTTGCAAAGTAATCTTAAGCACGCTCAAACCAATTAAAAGCTCGTCAATGGTTTTGAGAGAGAGCTTCTGCTGATCCTTGCCTCTACTCCAGAACTTCTCTTTTTACCTTCTCCCTTGACTCAATGACTCACCTGCACTACAAGCAATGACGCCCTTCCATTTCTGTTCGCCTTCCAACTGTCTCATCATATTATAAGCTCCTCTCAATTTGAAACTGAAAACCGGTTGTAAATCCTCTCTTTTCAAAAGGATTTCGCAGCCCAATTTTGCAGACAGATTGGAAGCCGGGGTCAAAGGAGTAGTCTTGACCAAAGAGTAAATATCAGCCGATAAAATCATTCTCAAATAATCTGGAGTACCATCTGGTTGTAATAGATGAGGAGGTAGAGAAGAATAGAGATGAGTGGGAAGATGATTTGAAGTTGCTGGAGTAGTAGGTCTCGTCTTGATGGTGGTTGTATTCTCAGTCAAAGCCTTTCCAGTCGGTAGAAAGGATGGATCTGATTCGGATTGTGGATCATGATTTGAATTCGAGGTTGGATTGGATTGGAAATGTTGATTGTTTGAGTTTGCCAATGGATTCAGAGGAATAAAAGCTGGAGGAGGTTGAGAAGTTGGCCATGGAGCTGTAAAGGCTGCTGAATCGTTGGCCGATGTCATTGCACTGAATTGGATCTTGAATGAATGCACAAAGAAAGTGCAATTAAGTTGAAATAGAAGCCGATAGAGGGGATGAGTGGTGAGTCAAGAAGATAAGAAGAAATTGGAAATCCTTCCACTTTTTCCTCTTTGTCCTTCTAACTCCACCTCAAATTCTATCTTCTTCATCTCTTGATCTTTCCATTAATGGCAGTCCCATTGTCTGCACCAGATGAAGCCATCATCAGTCACAGGGTCACCTTGGACGACAATCTTCTCGCTTCAACTTCTGCAAATTCTGGAAAGGACCTTTTCCATCTCTATGACATTCACAAAACCTCGATCAAATTACTCGAAAATCGATTCAAAAATGTGGCTCTGCAATTCCCAGATGAGCTACTCATTGACTCAGTCCCCATCTTTTGGGCAATCACGGATTGTATCAGAGATTTGGCTAGACAGAGATCAGAAGGAAAAGATGGGGATGAAGTGGGAGAGGTACATCTTCCAAAGCTTTACATCTTGGCTGATACTAGTTATGGAAAGTGAGTAACTGGGGACAAGTTTCATTCCGTTCTGGCCTCAATGTCAGTCAAAGAGCGACGGATAAAATTGAGGGCAGGGTAGTCGAAGGAGCTTCGAGCTGGCTCTTGTCTCTATCTTCTTTCATATGAAGCTTCAAGTCGGGGAAACCTAAACCTAGCAATTTTGGTTTTAGAAAACTTCAAGTATGTCTGTCTTGCATTTCCAGACATAAATGCCCTAAATGACTTTGGGTCTCAAGTCTTCATCTGTTTTTTTCGAAGATTCGACTCTCTTACTGACTTCCACTTCCGTAACTTCCTTCCTATTCTCCAACAGCTGCTGTGTTGATGAAGTAGCTGCTCAACATGTAGATGCAGATGTGGTAGTTCACTATGGACATGCGTGCCTCAGTCCGTGAGTGGAAGAATCTTCTTAACGTCTTCCCTCCAAGAAACCATCATCTAAACTTCTTTGCTCTTTGCTTTCCAACAGTACCTCTCGACTACCAGTGATCTACGTCTTCACCAAATCTCATCTAGAAATCTCAAATTGCATCTCATCACTTTCTCCACTTCTTTCTGAATCTTGGCTATCTCTACCACCTCCATCGACGGCAGATCCAGATTCGAAAGGCAAGAAGAAAGATTGGGATTCGGAAACAAGACCCGAAGCTATCGTTTTAATGTATGATGTTGCTTATGCTCATGCTTCGATGGAGGTCAAAGTCAAGCTTGAAGAATGGTTGAAAGAGACATTAGGAGAGGAAGAGAGGTTGGAAGTCATTCTTTCTAGATTCGATACAGAGACGAATTTCGAGAGACGTTTGGAAAGGAGGCGGATAGAAGAGCAGGAAGAAGAAGAAAGTGGAGAGATGGAGAATGATGCAGAAGAGCTGAATAAAATCCCAAGTCGGTCAGAGAGCTGTTGTGGGAAAGATTCTTCTTGTCAGACGGAATCAAACAACAAGTGCTGTTCATCAAACCCGACTTCAAGTTCAACATCAGGCAATCCCACCTCTACTTCTACCTCGAATTCTATACCAACCACAACTTCAAGCGGTAGCACCTCTTCAAGAATCTACGATCTACCGAACGGAATCTCTCTGGAATCCTGTGGGATCGTTTATCTAGGAGGAGAATCTTTATCCTTAACAAACCTTCTCTTATCCCTAGGTCCAACATCTCGATTGATCTCTTACAACCCCCTTAAAGACACTTCAAGGGAAGAAACAGGCTCAACGAACAGACTTTTGATGAGAAGGTACACTTTGGTTCAAAAGGCAAGAGATGCATCAGTGATTGCACTTCTAGTTGGAACTTTAGGAATCAATTCTTATTTGCCTTTATTAAATAATCTAAGATCATTATTGACGAGTAAGAAATCTGGTAGAAAGGTTTATACGATTTCAGTTGGGAAATTGAATCCAGCGAAGTTGGCCAATTTTCAAGAAATAGATTTGTTCGTGTTAATAGCTTGTGGTGAGAATTCTTTGGTTGATTCGAAGGACTTCTATAAACCTATAGTGACTCCTTTCGAAATGTTCCTGGCTCTAGATGATAGTAGAGAATGGACTGGAGAATACAAATTGGAATTGGATGGATTGGTCAACGGATTGAAGTCGACAGACATCGAAGATAAAGAGGAAGAACAAGACCGAGATCTGAATCAAAAACAAGATCAAGCTTCTAAAAAGAATTACGATGATGAAGAAGAGATGTCGTCGGATGAAGAACCTCATTTCTCTCTTATAACAGGAGGATTAGTTTCGAGATCTAAATATCAACCATCAAATGCCCAATCCAATTCAATCGCCATTGCAAACGGTACTCAGGTTGAAAACTCTTTAGTCAAGATTGGAAATGTTACAAAGAATTCTTTACCAATGAAAGGTTCGAATGGAGAAGTGATTTTAAAATCTGAAAATGGTAAAGAAATTCAAATCTTACAAAGTGCTAGTGGTAGGATTGGATCTAGAAATGGGGCAAATGGAGTTGGAGATAGAGAGAGGGAATGGAAAGGATTGAAATGGGAAAATTCAGATTGGACGGGAGAAGCACCTGCTGTTTTGAAGGAAGGTAGAGAAGGCATCGCTGGAGGTTATGGAGAATTGGAAGAAGAGGAATGAAGAGGATCCAATTATGCTTTAGACTTTGTATTTCTATTAACAATTGTATTTTCAGCTCAAATCAAGGCGGTGCGAGATCTCGAATTTTGGTGACTTGATCGACGGACGAGAAGAAAAAATGATAACTATCTTCAGAAGAAGTTGACCTTCTACACCAACAGGGAGATCTTTCTCTCTCTCCTTTCTCTCTAGAACATTCATGAAAGATGCTTTCAAACAAAGAATTAGATGATCTCAGTTATGAGAATCGAAATCGATTACCTTCGATTCCAAACCTTCAAGATTTACCATCTCAATCTCACCCAAATCTTCTTCATACAATCTCATCGAACAAATCCTCGATTCTCTCTCTAGCCATCGATCAGAAAAGAGGCAGGATATTCAGCTCTTCAGAAGATTGTTCAATCCAAGTGAGTTTCACAATAGCATATGTGTTAACATTCTGGAGTTAACAAGACACACGACCTTCCACTTTTGTCTTTCAGGTGCTGGAATTGGACTCTTATCAACCTATCACTACTCTTTATGGTCATCAAGCTTCCGTTCTGGCTTTGGAAATAGCTCAGGAGAGAGATTGGCTGTTCAGCTCTAGTGGTGAGTAGGACAACATGAGAGAACAGATGTAGAAGGATTGAAATGATGTCATAGTTGGAGTTAAGGCAAGATGATCCAGCGAATGGAGCTTGGAGGCTTCGATATCTACAGCTAGCTCCTCAGGATCTGGATCTGGTTTCATTTTGATCAAGGAGAAATGGTTGGATGAGAATTTAGAAGGTACCAGTAGGCTTCCCAAGCTTATCCCTAGATCACTGATCGCCTTCTCTTTCCTTTGCTCCCTCTCTTTCTTTTCTTGAAATCTTCAAAATTCTCTCAGCCGACAACTTGATTCATGTCTGGTCCCTCGAGACTCTACAGCCGTGCTACACGATCTATCCAGCTTCGGAAGTGGGAGATATCTTCTCTCTCAAATGGTCTCCAGAACTTTCTACTCTATATCTTGGATGCCAGAACACCTCTATTCAGTGGATAATTCTAGAAGAAACGTCTTTCAACCACTCTATCTCAGAAGTCAACGAACAGCGGACGCTTCAATCAGACGCAATCCCAGTAGCCAAACCTCACAAGTTCTTCGATTCTGCACCTCCGATAAGAAAGCTTGCACGAGTCTCTTCAGCAGCAAGTGTCAGCGGTTCTTCGACTCCAAGATCAAAATCTACCAGTGTCAAAGGGGCTACTCCCTCTTTACTGAATGAAGGACATCTCGTAGGAGGGAGGAGTTCAGATCTTCATCCTGAAATGCTTCAGAAAGCAACAGCCAAGCTTCGATTGAAAGAAGACGAACCCATTTCGCCTACACGGGATGCTTTCGAATCAGAAGATGCTTCTACTTCTTCAACCGTCATCCCACTTCAAATTCAACCTTCATCTCAAGTCCCTTCCGCCCACTCTGGGTACATCTATGCCCTCGCTCTTCTGTCTCTTCCAGCCTATGGAACAGTCCTAGCTAGCGGATCTGGTGACGGAGAGATCCGTATATGGAGATGTCGGACGCAGGCTGAAGAAGAAGGAGGACAAGGATCTCTGGAGCTCCTGGCAACTTTAGAGACTTCTCCTCGAGGAGAGGTAGCTGTTCTCGCTCTCTCGACTTGGAGTCGATCTTCTCCTACCACAGGTACTCCAGCAAGCTCCCATACTCTCTTTGCAGGTCTTCAAGGTGGATTGATCGATGTTTTCGATTTGGAAACTTTCACTCTGATTAGAACCCTAGTCAGTCATCAAGATGATGTCCTATCTCTCGTCTCGATCTCTCAGAGCGAAAATGAAGCTGCAGATTCTCCAGAACAGAACGGGATCCCAATTCACTCTTCAAATTCGCTTTCAGCACCTTGTCTGTATTCAGGAAGTGCAGATGGAGAGCTGAAAAAGTGGAACGAGAACTTCGTCATGAAGAAAAGTTGGAAGGCTCACGACGGAATCGTTTTATCTGCTGGGTTGGTGAACCTTAGCAAGAGACGGCGACAGAAGAATTCGCTCAGGATCGATCAATCGGAACAACGAGGCTTTCTTCTAGTCACTGGATCATCGGACAAGTTCCTCAAGTTTTGGGATGTTTCCCTCCCAACTAATCCTTCCAACGTCTGTCAAGGTCTCAGTGTTTCCGTTTCGGATCCAACTGCTTCGAGCTCTACATCTCAAGGTCTACTTTCTTCTCTTTCCAAGTTCATCTCTTTTCAATCAGTCTCAGCCTCACCTTCTCATCGAGAAGATTGTCGACAAGCTGCTCACTGGTTGAAAGGACATCTGGGAGAATTAGGGGCTCACGCTCAAGTTCTTCCATCTTCAGTCAAAGGAGGGAATCCAAGCGTCTTGGCTACCTTCAGAGCTAACAAGATCTTCTCAAATCAGTATCCTCAATCACCACTCGGAAGAAGAAGCTCTTCATCTCCGTCTAGACACCCAAATCCTCAAAGGTGTCTGTTCTATGGTCATTATGATTGCATCTCTGCTTCTGGTTCTTGGGATTCTCCTCCTTGGTCTTTGACTGGAAGAGATGGCTATCTTTACTCAAGAGGAGTCAGCGATAACAAAGGTCCCATCTTAGCAACTGCTCAAGCTGCTAGTCAACTCTTGTCCAAAGGGAAGTTGGAATGCGATTTAGTCATGCTCATCGAAGGTGAAGAGGAGAACGGCAGTATAGGGTTCAGAGAAACTTTGAACGATTGGAAGAAAGAGCTTGGGAGAATTGTGAGTCTCAGAGAATGACATTCAAGTCGCTGCTCTTTTGCTCTCTTCTGACTGACCTGTTTCGAATCTCTTTTTCAGGACGTGATCTTGGTTTCCAACTCTTACTGGCTCGGTGAAGAGACTCCTTGTCTTACGATTGGACTTCGAGGAGTAGTCAGAGCCACTGTCAAAGTCTATGGTCAACAAGACGTCGATGTTCATTCTGGAGTCGAGGGAGGTGGTCATCTCAGAGAGCCGATGAGCGATGCGAGTAATCGAGATCGATTAGCAACCTCCCGTCCTCGAATCTGATTCTAGAGATCTACCTCTCCCGCTTCCTTTCCCACAGATGGTCAAACTCCTTTCAGGACTTTCTGATGGAGAGACTGTACAGATACCCGGATTCTATTCCAAAGTCAGATCGATTTCTTCAGCAGAAAGACAAACCTACGAAGCGATCGTCGCTCTTCAAATCGAGGAATCTCAATCTCAGTCTTCAAGCAGCAGTCTGTTACAATCTACTTCTGTTTCACGATCGAAACGGGTTCCGACAGTCGATGCTTTGATGGGAAGATGGCGTCACCCATCTCTTACCATTCATGGCATCAACATTTCTGGCGGTTCTGGAAACTCAACCGTCATTCCGAGCATCGTCGATGCCTCTGTCTCCATCAGAATCGTCCCGGATCAATCTTTGGAATCTATCACTGAATCGCTCAAGGAAGACATTCATAGGAGATTCGATGCTTTGAACAGCTCGAATAGAGTTGAGGTGAGCATCAGACGTTCACCGAGTGCTTTCCAAGCTGCTGTAGCTGATTTTCACTTGGATTCATTCTTTCTCTCCAGGTGACGATCGACCATCGGGCAGATTGGTGGCTAGGCTCCCCGGACTCGAAGTATTCGAAAGCTTTGGCTCAAGCGATCGAACGAGAATGGGGAGTGTTGGCTGTCAACATCAGAGAAGGAGGGGTGAGTTTGCATGATCCGACTTGCGATTCCACAATGAACGATCCATAGTCTCATACCTAATAGCTCCTACTTTTTGCTTCTCCTTCTTGATCTCTCTGCAGTCGATTCCAGCTCTGCCACTTCTCGAGAAGGAGCTTCAGGCACCAGCAGTTCATCTTCCAATGGGTAAGTCTACGATCTATATGTATGATAAAGCTTTCTTTCACTCTCATCATCATTAATTCGGTCCTTTTTGAATCTCCATCTCCTGTCTCACAGGTCAATCTTCGGATAATGCTCATCTTCCGAATGAGAGAATCCGCCTCATCAATCTCCAGCGAGGCGAAGCGGTGGTCAAAAGCTTCTTGGGGTCGTTGGGAAGAGAAGATTAGGATCGGGAGATGTTTCCACTCTTTCATTGTATTTGCCATTTCAATCGTTTGCAGTGGTCTGGTCAGAGAATTGACCTTCTGTCGATACTAAGGCTTTGCTACAAGGCCGAGACTCGAGTCTGCGGTGTGGCTGAGAAGTTGAAGTGCTCCGTCATCGATCGTGGTCTTCTGTCGAATCGATTACTGTTGAGATTCTGAACTTTCAGGGGTCGCTTCCATCGTAATGAATGAGAAGCCAAACGATTAAGTTGCGAGAACTCATCGGAGCCATTAGCATTAGGCCTCATCAAAACCACGAACTTTCTCACCTGCACTTCTTCTCTTCCTACCACTCACTCCAAATCTGCAAACATGGGTCAGAGCCTTTCGAAACCAGAGAAGAACGACCAAAACAAGACCACAATGACTTTGGATGATATCTCCGCATTTACTTCTTCTCTGATTACCACTCACTCCAAAAGCCCCGTCATGAGTCAGACAACTCCAGAAACTGATTCCAAGCACAAGGAAACAGCCGCTCTGGATTCCGTTCCGGGAGATGTTGCTATTTCCATAGCAGCAGTTGTGAAAGATTGGGGATCGATTGAAGGCAATTTCGAAGCAAAAGAGAAGGCGGCCAAGTGAGAAGAGCTTTTCGACTTGCTTCTTTGTTACCTTTCTCGAATCTTTCTCCGGAAGCTAATAGCGCGCTGACAGCCATCACTACTATCTTCTTGCCTCTCTTTCGTTTTCTCCATCAATACTCGACAGAATTAGAGACTCGACTTTGAGAGCTATCTGCTTGACTTCCAGCAAACTCTTCGAGACCTGCTATCCATCTCTGCTTCAAAACGTGACTCTACGTATTGTCGATCTCATTTCCTTTCACAACTTTATAATGAGATCTGAGAGAGACGGAGCTCACTACGGTAGGCATGTCAGGTCCATTAGGTTCAAGTGTATGGATAAAATCATGTCCGCTAATGACGAGTCCAAGATGAAAGGACAGTTGGAAGAAATAGTTCTAGAGCTGAAGTTCGTTTCAAAATTACAGAAAGAACTTTTCATCTATCAAGCAATCGAAAAAATGTCGGGGAGAATCTACTCAAATCTTACGAATCTAGAGACGTTACTCTTAGGAGATGGGACGTTCATTTTCAGCTTTCAGCAGCGAATGAATGGAGTTTCAAGGCCTCATTCGCTATTTAGTAGTCTCAAGAAGCTCTACATGCCAGTGTGGACCCAAGAGCCTTTTATAAAGTTCCACCTGTCAGGAGCCAACTTTATCTGGATTCTGGTCTTCTGTCCAGTACTTTTCGAAGCATGCCTTCATGTGGATATCACCGTTCAAGACCTCGACTTCTTCTCCGAGTTTGGTGGCATTTTTAGCGGTTTATCTAACGTTCGCAAGCTAGCTATACAACCACACTTTGTATTCGAGATTCCGGATAAGAGGACGTGGTGGAACTCTCCTCAAGACGCTGGGAGGAAATGGAAAGGTGGTGATAAGAAGACTGAAGCTCTAATTGGTCTTCTTTCGGTGACAGATCAGCTTCTGGCTCTAGAGCTTGATTTTCAACAAATCAAGGGATTAGGAATTCTGGATCGATCCCCAGCTTCGACCAATTTTCTCATCCATCTTCTCAGCTCCCACGGTTCTTTACGCCATCTTCGTTTAATGGTACCCTTCAATAAGTTCGGGACATCTGCAGGATGCATATTTAGTCTTTTCAAGGAATTGAGAATTCTTACTTTAGATCGACAGACTTTAGAATTTCTCCATGAACACTCTTCGATTTCACTGCCTCCAAGTTTAGAAATTTTTTACCTTCCGTGTCATAGCCTCGGGGGAACAGACGAATTCGAAGAAGAGCTTATCCTTGTTCCTACTCTAGAGTGCCGCCATCTTCCCAAATTGAGTCAAGTCGTGGTGCCTTCAACAGCGATTGGGTACGATGGCAAGCAAGCCAATTCTTCAAGGCAGAGGGCCTGGGCTGGAAGAAGGAAGATGCTCAAGGAATCAGAGATGTTCACTAGTGGAAGAGTCAGGTTGAGAGAGATACAGGTTGGAGAAGTCGGTGAGCAGAGCCAATCGAGTGTCTGAAGAAGAGAGAAACGAGAGCGCCCCTGGTCAAGCATTGTCCCACTCACTCACACTCTAAATATCTCGTCCAACACATCACTCGCTTTTTTCGTACAGTTGGAGACACAACTAAAGACGAAGTCTTCATGTCACACCAATATTGGCTGTCTTTCTGATGGCTAGAAGCAGGTCTGCTGGTTGGAGAAGGATTCTCAAAAGCTCGCTGAGTTATGGTTTATGAGGTCCAGGAAGAAGGTACGAATGTGATCGAACTAAGTCTCGAAATAGATGCTTTCTTTAATTCTGATTCTGAAATCTCAGAGACTTTGATCCCGATTCATTGCCCACACACAAGCTCTTTTCATCCAAATTGCCAGTGGAAACTCGAAATTGAGATCTGAGCCTGACCGGATCGACATGCATTCGTTTGTCCTTCTCTACTTTTTTGTTGGGTATCATATCAGTTAGAGAATCTCTGAACCAGATTGATCATCTTGCAGCTCAAATTCGAGAGGCCCTCGATCTGCATTGCGATTAGGGCTGTGGCGACAAGAAGACAAAGAGGAGAGAGAAGATTGAAGTTGGCTCGCTTCCCAAACCATCAACTTCAAGATCAGGATGCTTGTGAATCGGAGTGCGATTCAGGTTTGCAGAAATGCCAGGCTGAACGGGAAAAGCATCAAATCGATCTCCAAAGAGACAAACAATCTACAGAGATGTTACTTCTCTTCAAGCAAGTCGGAATCTTCTTCAAGATCAACTCATCCTAATCCTTCCACTTCCAATCTCATTCCCATCTATCACTCTCCAAAACATGTTTCGCTCTCACCAAAATCATCAATAGTCAATTCATCAATCACTTCAGCGAGATGGAAGAGCACGCAGGCTGCTCCTTCCACTCCTTCTTCCTCTGCTACTTCTTCTGCCTCCACCACTTCTGCAAGTCCAACCTCTTCTCCTCCTTCAAATCAACAGCAGTCTTCAACTTCAGCAATAGATGATCCATCTTCTCTAGATTCAACGAAACCAAAAGGTGTTGCCTCCAAACCATCCACTTCTCCAGATCAATCCGATAGGAATGCCTTAGTCAGAGGTCTAATTCGATTAAGAGATGCTCTACTCAACGCTGCTTCCAAAAGTGCTGCTTCAGGTGCAAAGACAAAAGAAGGAGCAGAAGCAACTCCACCTCCTTCATTCCCAGACATCAAAAGGTTATTCACTTTGGCTTCTTCCCAAAGGAAGACTATGATTTTGGCTCTCTCTCTTCTTCTGGTCTCTTCTGCAGTCTCTCTCACTGTCCCCTTCGCTATCGGTAAAGTTATTGACTTTTTCACTGGTGGTCAATCCGCTTTTGCTGGTCTAGGATTTGGTTCAGTGGCTGCTCTCCTCACGGTCGTCTTTGCTATTGGAGCTGGAGCTAAAGCTGGAAGTAATATCATGCTGGAATTGGCTGGAGTCAGAATCATTCAGAGGATGAGGGAATCAGCTTATAGGAACGCTCTCAGACAGGACGTGGAATGGGCTGATAAAGGAGCTGGAGATGTAGTCAGTAGACTCAGTGTGGATACCAACATCGTAGGTGAGTATCACAGCCGGATAGAGAAGAAGAAAGCAGAGGACAGAGTAGAAGCAGCTCGCTAGGCGGAATCCAGTTCCCGAATGAATCTGTTCTGGAATAGAAAGGCATTTATCTCGAATCTCAGACACTGCTCTTCTCGATCTGTAGCTTCCAACTTGCGTCTCGAGAGGGAGGAAGTTTCGAAGTTCTCTCAGTCGAACTTTTTTCACTCACTCTTTCCCTGCTCCTCAATCCCTTGCCCCCTTCTCTCAGGTGAAGCTCTTACTTCTGATATTGGAGATGGTCTCAGAGCCGGAGTCACTGTTCTAGCAGCTGGAGGGGCCATGTTCTGGATTTCTTCTCAACTTACTCTTCTCATGATGGCTGTCGTTCCACCAGCCGCTATCGGAGCTGTTTTCTACGGAAGATATCTCAGAGATCTCACTCATCGTACTCAAGATGCTGTAGGAGCAATGACCAGAACTGCAGAAGAAAGACTCTCTCCTCCAGCCTTCCGAACGATCACTGCTTTCAACACTCAAGCCGAAGAAGGCGTCAGATTCTCCTCGAAAGTCAAGGACATTGTAGCTCTTCAAACCAAAGAAGCTTATGCTTCTGGATTTTTCTACGCTGGTACTGGATTCGTAGGGAACTGTGCAATCTTGACTCTTCTAACTTATGGAGGACATTTGGTAGCTGCTGGAACAATCTCGGTTGGAGATCTAACAAGTCTGCTAATGTACACTGCTTATCTAGGAGGAGGACTAGCAAACCTGACTTCTTTCTTTGCTTCAATCATGAAGGGAGTAGGAGCTGGTGCCAGAGTCTTTTCATTGATGGATAGAGAACCGAGCATCGTTCTTGGATCAGGTAAACCAGCTCCTTCCGAAAGACTACCAATTGAATTCAGGAAGGTCAACTTTGCCTACCCTTCAAGACCTCAACAAAAGATTCTATCAAGTATGGACCTTTCAATCAAACCAGGTCAATCGGTAGCTTTAGTTGGTGGTTCGGGAGTCGGAAAGAGTTCAGTCCATGCTTTGATGTTGAGGTTCTACGATCCAGATTCAGGATCTGTTTCTTTAGGATCTCATGATCTCAGATCTCTTCAACCTGAAAGTGTTAGGAAGCTCATCGGTGTAGTCACTCAAGACCCAACTCTCTTCGAAGGAACTGTAGCTGAGAATATCGCTTACGGTTATCCTGAAGCTACTAGAGAACAAATCGAACAGGCTGCTGAACAAGCGAACTGCACAGAGTTTATCAGAACTTTACCAAAGGGTTTGGATACTCACATGGGACCTAGACAGCTCTCTGGAGGTCAACGTCAGAGAGTCGCCATCGCCAGAGCTCTAGTCAGGAAACCAAGAATTCTGGTGAGTTTGCGAGGGAGATATGACTCCTACAGTTTCTCTCGATTGGCCATTCCTCATCTGATATCGATGTTCTCCTCTCTTTTTCCTTCTCAGCTACTCGACGAAGCGACTTCCGCTCTAGATTCAGCTTCCGAATTCCTCGTCAACTCAGCTATCTCTCGAATCATCTCGGAAGGTTCGATTACTGTTTGGATCGTAGCTCATCGTCTGTCTACGATCAAGAGCGCTGGAACTATCTTGGTTCTAGATGCGGGTAAGATTGTAGAGACTGGCACTTTCGAGGAACTTGATCGAGAAGGAACTAGATTCAGAAAGCTGATGGCAGCTCAATTAGAGGCCAGTGGAGGAACAATGGTGGAACAGGAGCCTCCAAAGGTGGAATCGGGAGAGGTGAGTAGAGCCGAAAGGCAGTGACAGAGTCCAAAAGATGCGAGTGTTCGTTTCGGACTGACTGAGATTCATCTCGACCTTTCAACTCTTTCTCTAAGCAAGTCGAAACAGCAGCCGTAGATTCTCAATCTTCACACAACTCTTCGAGATCGAATTCCTCACCTTCACATTCTCGTTCATATTCAACAAAAGCTACTCCTAAACCCAATTCACATGTAAATTCAAATGCAAGCGACCAAACTATCCAAACCGATGAATTAGGAATCCCTCTCGAGCCAACTTGGTCGGTTCAAGAAATGTTGGATGATTTCTCACATCAAAAGAACAATCTCACCACTCAGAATAATACCAATTCAAACTCCACCTCTCCCAGCAAATCTTCACAACCGACTTCCATCTCTCCAGAGACTCTCAAGCATTTACATCACCTCTCAGCTCTAAAAGCTCCAACATCTTCCCAAGAAATCTCTGAACTTTCATCACAACTCAATCAAATGATCACTCTCATCGACGCGGTCAGAAGCATAGATGCCAGTGACGAAGCTCTAGGTCTCGACCCTGATCAAGGAAGCAAAATCGTCGGAGGTAGAAGATTAATAGATGGCAGAGTTTGGCCTGAAGGAGTTGGAATGGATCTGAACTTGGATGGATTCATTGACGAATTGACAAAAGATGGAAAATTCATCAAGTCAGGTTCTAAAGTTCAATCGATTAATGAAAGGCGGAGGCAAGAAAGCGAGAGAGAAGAAGGTTTGGATGAATCTGAATACGATGGAACCAAAGTTTTGGAAAGAGAGGAATTGATGAAAAGACCTAGGAACGGTGGTAGAAGTGGTTACTTTGTCACGGAAGGTAGAAACATCAAACAGGACGAGTGAAAATTTTCGTTTGCTTTGTCAGTTCACCTTCACATCCTTTCGCATCTTGTCTCGCCTCTCCCTCTTCTCTTGAATTTGTCCTCTTGCCCTTACCCCTCCCACCCCGGCTTTGTTAACAATGTAACTGTAGAACACGATATTCCCTCTCCCCTTTTGCAATAATAGAATCACATTCACCCTTCTGCTTGTTCTCAGAACTTTTCGCGAGGCGTGAAAGTTGAGCAAAAGTAATGTCAATTACAGGAAAAGTTGAAAGTTAGAAGGTAGAGACGAAGCATTCCCGAGGAGAAACAAAATTCCAGAGGAGAGAAGAAAGTGACGAGACGATAGATGCTCAATCTTGTTCACCCTCGTTCACCAGCTCTCCCACTATGCCGTACTTTCCAGTGAAGTGGCCTGACCAATCTCGCATGTTTGTGCTAAAAGGAGGAGAGGGATGGAGGTGAAAGATCGAGAAGAGGTGAGGGGAAGTGCGGGAAGTAAGAAAAATCAAGATCGAGATTGAAAAACTCGACGTCAGCCTTGACTGGAACGCTATTCAAAGAAGGCAGAAAATTGAAAAGCTTAGCCAACGCGTGGAGCTTTGGATCTCTTTAAAGACTTACATTTCCATTGGAGTCAGATCTTCCAACTTGTCTATCGGTTGATCCAGAGGAGTCAACATCTCTTCAGAAGATGAAAATCATGACAAAGGCAAGGTCGATAGAACAGATTAGAATCAGATTGAGTATGATGGTTAGATCATTGTCATTCGGGAAGGGGTAGATTTCGAAAGGTCTCACTATGTGAATGAGATCTCATTCTTCAACTTACCAGCATCGAAAGATTGCTTTGCCATTCCTCTTGAAGCATCCCTTCCCGCGAAATTTCCGTATGGACCACCTGTATTTATAGATGGGCAACAGAGGAGGAAATAAAGGGAGATCAACATCTGATCGATAGATGAATGAGTGAAGGATTCTATCGTTCTGATCTCAGAGCTGCTCCCTGTCTTTCGAGACATGCTGCTTGCAGAGCCAACATTTGAGCTCAAGAGCCACATCAGGCTTGTCCCAGACGTGGATAGCGTCGAAGTTGAGGGAAAGTCTGCTTCTTCTGTCTTCTCAGTGAAACTAGAATTTCGCCTACCAAACCTTATCTCCCTCTACCAAACCTGCTTCGAATCTTTCTTCTAGACAGAGCCATACCTCCAAGATATTACTGTGAATGAGATGCTTACCAGGACCATAGAAATTTGCACCTTTAGTGACATCGAATACCTTTCCCAAGATTGCCAACAGAATCTTACTACCAGGTTCCTCATCCCCTTCAATCCCATTTCCCTTTGCCTTCCCCTTTGTTGAATCTGGATTCAAAGCACTTCCATCATGAACAGCCAGAGTTCTAGGAGAGTATTTCTTCCAAACTATGGATTCTGGATGATTTTTGGGAAGAGCTGAATATCTTGAAGGGTTTGACTCTGATCTTGCTTGGGAAAGAGTCGGAGTCAAAGTGGATGAATTTGGAGATTGAGGTAGAAAGATTGGGATTGCTATGTAGAGTAGAATCAGTAGAAGTAGGAGATTGAGAGGATTGCTTAGGAAGGTCGATTGCAACTGGAAAAGTGAGTGGAACCGAACAAGATTAACAGAGTCAGTCAGCTTTGCTTCTTTTTTGACTGAGTTTTGTAAACCAGTCATTTACCTTTTGATAATACTCGTTCCGTTGAATGGAATCGAAAAGAGAATTCGTCGACGTCGTCATGCCTTGATGGTGATGTGTTCAGAAGAAAGTTCAGACAAAGCTAATCGCCTCAATTCTCACAATCACAAGGGCACTTCGAAACGAGCGTGATTTGGATATGCATTGATGAAATTGCGAGAAAAATGAAAGCAAATGAGTAAAATGGCATACAAACCTCCGGATGACTTCAGAGCAAGAGCGATAAAGATATTTGGTTTCTATCCTCTATTCTCGCTTTCTCCTTCATATTCTCGTTACTCCTCATCCTCTCCCACCAATCCATCGTCTTCCTCATCTCCATCTTCTTCCTCCACAGAGTACTTCTCTCCCTTTGCGTTGGTCCCAGCAGGTACGACGGCTCCAGGTCCAACATCGCAATCCTTCAACACGCACTTTTCTCCAACCTTGCAATTCGATGCTAGGATGCAGAGATCCAATTTCGAGCTGAATAGGGATGAAGAGTGTTTGAAGTAGTCCAAGAAGAAGAAGAAGATGATGAGAGAGAGAGAGAAACAGGAACGAAGGGAATGGTCAGCACAATTTCCTTTGCTGTTGAGGCTGTCATTTTCAGTGAGTCTCATGCGACGTAATAACAAGACGAAGGGTTCTAATTGCTCCAAGTTCAGAAACGTTTGAGAACAGATCCATTCATGAACTCACCTCTCTCCAACCCTAACCTTTTCACCTATCACACAACCCATCAATTTGACATTCTTGGACAAGATTGAACTTTTCCCAATGACTGACTTCTTGATGGTAGTGCGATCTCCAATCTTGACGTTTTCACCAACCAGAGAATCGTTCGAGACGTGAGAGGAAGTCGAGATTAGAGGTTCAGTCGCGGTAGCTTGATTCGAGGTTTCGTTGGAAGGGATCAGGATTGGTAGAATGGATTTGAAGGTCGAGGAGGTGGATAGACGAGTTAGAAGCTGATTTGAAGGAAGTGATGGAGAGAGATGGGGAGAGGAAAGAAAGAGGTGAAGAGAATTGAATGGAGGTTAGCTCTTCGTCACGAGAGACAAAACTGGGAAACTTCTTATTTCTACTCATTGGCTCTGAGTTTTTTCCTGTACTTTTCTTTGATGCAGTCTCGACAATTGTCTCAGTTATCCATCTCATGGCACTCACATATCGGTTAGTTTCCAAATAAGCAGGCAAAGTATTCGCTCTAATCACGAATCCATCATCACCATCATCTTGATTCGTAGCAACTTTCTCATCCTTGTTCGATTCCTTGAATCGAATGATAGTAGTCAAACATTTGACACCAACAGTATCATCCTTTTTCACCTTTCCTTTCTTATTCCTCATTTCCAAATCCAAATCGAAAATCCCAGCTTTCTTGGAAGAAATCTCTCTATAATCGATAGTTTCATTTTCTTTCTCTTGTTCTAATTGATTCACTGAACCTCTCCTTCTTGCATTTTCGCTACTGTCATCTCCTTCTTCTCCATCGTCTAGGGAGGACGATGATGAGGATGATTCAGAAGGGAATTTCCAACCAACTTTACTTTTCAAACCAGATTGCCAGGAACATTTCACTATGAATGGTAATAAATGCTGTCTGATACTTGTGATTTTAGGATATAAAATCAATAAAGGTAGTATTTTGTCCAAATCTAAAATGTAAATACTTGAATCTGAGAACTTCTTACTCAGTTTCAATTTATGACTTTTCTTTAGTAGATCACTTCTAAGATCTAATTCTGAGTTACCCTCATCACTGTTCAAAGGAGTGATCAGCCTAAGATTATGTTGAGTAGTTAATAAACCATCTGAAGTATTGGATAAATGATTTTGGGATGTCTTTATAGAACTTGAGAGTTCATCAGAATCGAAACCTATTAATAAACTCTTCCCTTCACCACTTGAAGCATTTAGGTCTTTCTCTCTTTCTTTTGATAATAGACTTGATTTTGATTCGTAACCCTTTTCATAGAAGATGGTTTGGAGAATGGGTGGACTCGGTAGAGATGAAGAATGATAATTTAGAAGGAAATCGGTTAAAGAGAAAGAGGGAGAGATGAAATCCAAGGGTAGGATTAGAGGAGGTGCCTAAAGAGAATGATGAGAAGTTGAAAATGAACGAAAAGAAAAGGAAGCAAATGAGCAAGATTGAACCTGATCTGAGTTCGAGATGGAAAAGAAGAGTTGAGGTCGAAGTAGTAAAAACAGATGGAACCTTTGCTCTCCAGGGTTCTAAGCTGATTTAGCGGAAGGCTTTAATCTGATTCTGATGCTCTCATATAGACTTTAGACGTAACAGAATAGAGATTGAGGTAGTCGAGCTTTCTGAGAAGAAAGGCTCCTACTTCTTCTCATCCTTCAGAGTCACACTGTTTCTAACTCCACTCACTTGAATCTTGCCATTGATAGCCAACCATCTCAATAGCTCAGCAGTTCCCAAGGGTCTATCAGTATCATAAAGTCTATCCCTTGGATTCTCGTTCTCCTTCGCAGTATTTGAAGTGGTAGGTTTCTTCGAAGCAATAGACGAATGATCACTTGGGCCCAAAGGGATCAATTCTACCAATATAGAATTATTAGGATGTAAAGAAATAGCTATAGAATTGTCCTTGATGTTTGTAATTTGATGAATCTGAATGTTGGATTGATCAGAAGAAGTGGAAGAAGAAGAAGAAGGATCCAACAATTTAACCTTTGATAAAGACTTTATGATTTCAGAATGTTGATTCCCTTTTGCTAAAACGAACACTTTGCGTGAACCGGAGTTTAGAATGGATTGAAGTGGGAATGAAATCAGTGGAAGGTTTAGGATTGGTAGACAGGCCTTTGGAATCGAAGAGGAGGTTTCATCATCTGCGTCGCATAATGGATAGAGTGAAGATCCTGGGCCGCAGAAGATTATCGGCGTGAAGGATGAACTCATAATAGAGAAATAGAAGGAAGGAGAGAAGGAAGAGAGGATAGAAGGATAGAGGAAGAGAAGAGAGTGAAAAGCCTGACACAAAAATGGCGAGGCAGTTTCAAAGTTGTTGATCTCTCTTGCCATTCGCACCAGCCCATCAATCTCAAAACTTGTCAAAAGTCAGATTAAAAGAAAAGAGAATTCATCAAGGCATCAACCGAAACCATCAACCAAAAGCCATGGCTCCAAAACCAGAGGAAAAGATAAAGGTACGTCCTCAGCCATCCAGTGTTTGTCTCTCCAACTCAACTCATTCTAACTCTCCATCTCTCTCTTGCCTCCCATTTCTAGATCAACTCTGCATCAGAACTACCTCCACATTTCCAATCCATCAAAAACGCTCTTTCAGAACCAGAGACTGAAGATTCATGGCAGAGACTGAACAAAACTCTCGCAAGGCTCGAATCTCTAACGAAGGGCGGGGCTTACAAGTACGACGAATTCATCAGATTCTTGAAGGACAAGGAGGTTTGTGATCCAATCATAAACTCAGTGAGTAGAAAGGAGAGCGTAAAGAGTGGAGAGGCATGCGAGAGAGAGAGGCAGGGCTATCTGGTGTTGGTGTTGGTTTGGGTGTTTGATGTTGTTTCAGGCAATCTGCTCCACCCATATCTTCAAACAGTAATCAGACAAGCTGATTCCAGATAAAAATCTAGGATTTACTCGTCAATCAGATGTCTTTGCACCGCGATTGGCAATTCTAAGTCTTGCCTTTCCCAACTCTTGCTCACACCTCTTTCCCCTGCTTCTTCTTCTCCACAGCTTCTATCCGAAAGAACCTCTCTCTCAGGAACTTGTTCCGATCTCATCCAATCAATAGCACCTAGATTGTCCGATCGTTTCGAATCCTTGATCCCAATCTACATTCCACCATTACTAACCATTTGTTCTCGAACAAACAAGGTAGCATTAAAGAGAAGTGAGAAGACTCTACTATTGATATCAAAACATTGCAAATTACCTTCATTGATTCCTTACTTCTTAAACTCTTCAAAGGATAAAAAGGCAATCTTCAGTCTAAGAACCATTTCCATTGATTGTACGGTTACTTTGTTGGCAAGTGATTTGGGAAATGATAGATTTGATACTAAAGGTAAAGGTGGGGATAAGGTCGTCATGATTGAAGAAATGATTAAGATTACTGCTACTGATTCGAATTCGGAAGTGAGGAGTAGATCTAAGGAGTTGTTTAGAGAATATGTGGAGAGATGGCCTGAGAGAGTCGAAAAGTGAGTAGAGAGACGTTGGACTTCGTCTTCTGATACCTTTTGAGTTCTTGTAGTATTCGATTTTGAGACTGACACTTTTCTCTTTTCTTGAATTTGCAGGTTCACCACTCCATTCACTCCTACCATCAGACGTTATCTTTCTCTTCCAAAGACTGGAGGCTATCGTCCGCCAAATGCCACTTCTTCGAATCCAATCTCTGAACTTCCAACTTCGAAATCAACTAGTCACTTGAGAGATGCTCAAATGACGGAATCTGAATTGATGGTGAAGTCCAAGAGAGCTCTTCCAGATCACAAACAAGAGAGCACAACAGCTGCTCCAACTTCTAGGATCAGAGAACACATTCAAGAGATGAGAAACAAGACTAGAGTTGAAGCTGGAATGGATGGTGATCGTGGGGAAAGGAGAGAAAGAGAATTTTCAAATTCGAACAATAATGGAAGTCTCAAGAATAGTTTGAACACTTCTACCTCTACCTCTTCTAGAAATGATACTTTCTTCTCTACCGGGAATCATACGAACGGAAACCATTCTCAACATTTATTCTCGAACACTAGTCGTCATCCACAACAGCACCAAGCTCTTCCCAAAAGCTCAACCATCTCTCAACCTCAGAATGATATCTTCAAACAGTTCGCAGGTGGTTTTGCAAAGAAGGATCACTTCGGGAAATCCACTTCTTCAAAACTCCCACCTCCACCTACTATCAGTGAAGAATTGAATCTACTCCCAAAGGGGCCTGAAGATAGGAAATCTCATCATCAGAAATTGAAGAGGGAGGAATTGAAGAGGGAGGAATTGAAGAGAAGTGCTTCGACTGGTGAATTGAAAGATCAAGAGGTTCTTTCTAGAGAAGAGAATGGAAAGGTTGGAGGTAATCATCACCATAGTCAAGTTTCTGGAAATGATTTCAAGGAAAGAGATAGGCAAAGAGAAAGAGAATCTCAAACCGAGAGGATCACTGTCAAGAATTTCGAATTGAACTCTTCTACTAATGATGAACCAACTTTCAAACTTCAAGTTGACAATCAAAAAGAAGAGGTTGATTCTGATAGACATCATAAGAAATCTTCAAAGACTTCAGTCAATCCAAGTGAAAAGATAGCTATGAGATTGGCATCTGCTTCTTCAACTTCAGCTTTGGGAGCCGTTAGACAAAGGACTGAATCAATAAATGATAGTGAAGAAGAGAATGGATTCGGAAGAAATGTTAATGTTGATTTGATGAAAACTCCAGGTTTGAAAGCTTCAAGAGTTCAATTGAAAGTTAATGATAATAATACTACTTTGAAGAAAACTGCAGCTGGTAGGGTTTTGAGTAAAGAAGCTCCTGTTGCTCAACCTACTTTTAAGAAACAAAATGCTTCAAGTGGTGGTGGGAAATTGGAATCTTTGGTTTTGATTCCTGAATCTTCAATTCAAGAATTGACTAAATCTGCTCCTCCAACCGTTCATTCTAATATCGAAATTGCGGAGATTGAGAAATCTACTGAAAGTAGAGCTAATGATTCTGCAGATTCTACTCCTTCTGGTTCTCCTAAACCTTTGAATAAGGTTGAGTCGAAGATTGATATCTTGGGAAACGTTGATGATCAAGATTCAAAGGCAAAAGATGAGATTCCGGTGAAGGAAGTTGTAGAATCTAAGTCAAATGAGAAGAAAGAAGACAAAGTTTCGGGAAAACCTATCTCTATCAAATCCAATCCGACAACTACTTCTTTAGCTTCAAAGAAAGCGTTGAAGGATGAGAAATCTTCAGTCAAGAATGTCGGAGTCAAACCTTCAAGTGTCAAGACTGGTTTCGTTCCTACCACTAGAAAAGTCCCGCCCAATTCTACTTCTTCAACGATTACAAATGCTGCCAACAAGGCCAAGAGTACAACAGCTTCTTCATCCACTTCTTCGACTACAGCGGTCAAACCTTCGACAACCAAACAACCATTGAAAGCGTCTACCAATCAGATTCCATCGAAGCCTTCTTCGACTCTTTCCAAATCAACCTCTTCCAAAGAAGTCAAGCCTGAATCGGTGGTCGTCAAACCTCAAAGTACAGTGATTCCCAAAGAAAGACCACCTCTGCATGCACCAAAAGCTTCCAGTGTCAGATCGAAAGTCGTTTCATCTTCTTCTACGACTGATCGAGCAACTACTGGAGCATTCATTCCGAAGAGTAGTAAAATCACAAGCTCGATTTCGAACAGGAATTTAGGCTCGAAGAATTTGGCTTTGGGTAACACGAAATCAAAGAATGATCTGGTTGCTACTTCGCTCAAGAAGGCTGAGTTGAAAGGAAAAGGTAGATCGGTCAATGAGAAGAAGATCTTGGAGAAGGAAGAGTTTGGGACAGGATCGAATTTGGTAGTGAACAGAGCTACTACTTCAACTTCTGGTAGTCAATTGAAGAAGAACGCGGCTGAGAAGTCGAAGGTGGTTAAGAAAGGTGGTCCTTCAACGAAAGTCTCTGAAATGAACTTCGCTAATAAGAAAAAAGTTCAGGAATCTGCTTCTCAAGTCAAGAAGAATGAGGACCTTTCGGCTCCTGAAGAACAAATTTCGGAGAAGAAAGTAGAACCTGTCGAAGCTCCAGAACAAGTTCAAGCTTCATCAGAAGAGAACAAGAATCCTCAAGAAATCTCGACAGTTTCGAAAGAATCAACAGAGCCTTCAGAATCGAACGAACAGCAAGACCAAGTGACTGAACTCTCAACTCCAGATCAAGATGTGCAATCTGTTCAGGTCCCAAATATAGAAGTCGAAGATCAGCAAGTAGTACCTGATTCAGTTCAAGATCAGCAAGTCGAATCGAAAGCAACTTCTTCTTCTCCTTCACCTCCTCGCTCTTCTTCCTCAGCATCTTCTCAGAGGCCCAAAGCCATGAGAGTGCTTTCTTCTGATGTTCAGGAAAGTGAAGATGAAGAGGAGACGAAAAATGGAGCTGCCACCGATGAGCAACCTGAAACGGAAGCTCGAGAGGAGACGAAAGCGGAAATTCAGACCATTGAAGAAGCTTTACCAGTGGAATCCTCCGCCGAGAAAGAAGGAGAGGGATTGGTAGCAGAAGAGGAGACGTCAGAAGAAGCTCAAGATCCAATCGAGACTGAAGCGAAGGTGGAGGAATCGGTACCAATTCAAGAGGTAGTGGAAGATGAAACACCTCAAGTCCAAGAACAGATCGTGCTTTTAGAGGAACCCAAATCCGCTTCTGAAAGCTTAAATCTTCCAATTGAAACCGCTCAAGAGGCAGATGAATCTTTGGAAACCGTCAAAGATCAAGATGAATCGATCGCTTTATCTTCCAAGGCTATTGATCAAGAGTCAGAACCTCAAGCTGAAGATGTTGTTCCATCAGAGTCGCAAACGGAAGATCCAGAGACTCCAGTCAAAGTGATGGAACAATCTCAATCTGAAGAGATTGAAGAAGTTCAACAACCAGATTTTGAAGAGATGGACTCGGTCACCACTCCCACCAAAGCGGCTTCTTCTTCAAGAACTTCAACGACTCCGGCCTCAGACCTTCCTTCCAGAGAAAAGTTCTTCATCTCTAGAAATCGAAAGGAGGGAGGCAAGATCCAATTGGTCTGCGGTCCTAGACCTTCGGAAACGTATTCAGATTCGGCAATGACTGATACTGACGAGGTTCCAACCTCTCCAATTAGAGGAGATGAAGCTGTTAGAGGGTTTGAGTATGGAATAGAGGATCAAGCCGAAGCTGAGACTGCAGGAGAGGTTCCAGAAGAAGAGATCGAGTCGGAGCAGGAGAAGGAAGTGGCGGATCAACAACAACAGTCAAAAGACGATGAACCTCTAAAAGTAGAAGAATCGAAGGCCGAACTCACTCAAGAGCAAGTGCAGCAATCAGAACCAGAGGTAGAAGCTGAAGCTGATGCTTCTCTTTCTCAACCTAAGATTCTTCTCCGACGAGAAGAGAATAGATCGTCAAGACTCAGTGTGGCTTCGAGTCTTGGAGATGAAAGTTCGGTCTTTGAAGATGATTCCGTTCTCATGGTGTAGAATCAAAACAACTCTCCCTTCCGTTTCAATTTTGTACAAGGATGATCGTTCTTCTGCTTTTGTTCTGGTCGCATTTTGATTGCTATGCTAGACCGATGTGTTTTTGTATGTTTTCAACTTCTCAATATTTACCATTTGCAATACAGCGGTTCTTATCTAGTCTGTGTGGAACTCGTCCTCTCATGAGAGAAACTTTGATGAGCTTGAGTACGTACAAGTATAGATCAAGCTGAGAATCGCCATCTGAACAATGAAGAAGAAGAAAGCGCGAAGAACAGTTTCGAATTGACGCTCTAAGAATGTAAGGCTCATCGTGTGACCAGGTTTTTAACCAGAGGCTCGAGGCGAATGAGACCTCTCCTCCGCGACGCGGCGGAAATAAAATTATAAGCGAAAAGGTCAGATTCGTCGTTAGGAGTGAAGGGAGAGAGCGAAAATGATGACAGGGAGATAGAGGCGGAGGTAGACCGCTTCCGAGACTCTTTACTGACTTACACTCGTCCCTTTCGTCTCTTGTCTTTTCCTTTCGCTTTACAGAAAGCCGCCAAGCTCTCAGCTTCTGAAGCTCGTAAGAAGAAGAAGGAGAGGTGAGTAAAGCATCGTCAGAGAAGTTGCGAACGTCGTCGTTGTCACTTGTCACTTCTCGAGGGCAAGTCTGACCCTGTCTCTCTATTTTTCTGTCTTGCTCGTGATCCATGTCTCTTCGTCGACCCTCTCAGTTATATTCGCAGAACTTAACGCACTTTCAGGCCACAACTTGGATCCAGAATCTTTAACATTCAGTTGAAAGCTAGTCAGAGAGACCTCGGCTCTCACAAACTAGAGCTTTGCGCGCTCATGTGATATCTTTTCAAAGACAGAACCCGAATCAGTAAGCCTTCGCGACAGTAGCTTCGAAGAGAAAGTGATCTCAAGAAATGTCCGAAAATTCGATTCGTTGAGCAGAAGTGTGAATGACGCACAGGAATGAGAACCAATTTGCCATGGATGCCCACAATATCGGAATCTTCAAGAACGTAAAGTAAAGAACCAAGAGAATTACATTCGGTGAGGCTCGAGATTATTCTTAGCTGCTGAATGGAGAAAAAGAGGAAAGTTAGCGATTCAGCAATTCAAGTATGACTTCTGGACCCTTCTCCAAATTGGACTCCTTGCGAAATTTACCTCAGACGTCTTCCTGGAGTTAACAGAAGCCTGCGCCTAAAGATCAGAAGGGGAGCCATTGATAATGTGACATAAAGACTTCGTCTTTCATAGCGTCTCCAACTGCACGGAAAAAAGACACGCCAGGTTAGACAGGAGAGAGACGTCAGTGTCATTGACAGGAATCGCTTTTGGTCGAGCTCTCTCTCTTCTAAGAACATTCAACTTTAGCTCTGCTCACCAACTTCTCCAACCTGTATCTCTCTCAACCTGACTCTTCCACTAGTGAACATCTCTGATTCCTTAAGCATCTTCCTTCTTCCAGCCCAGGCCCTCTGCCTTGAAGGATTGGCTTGCTTCCCATCGTACCCAATCGCTGTTGAAGGGACAACGACTTGATTTAATTTGGGAAGATAGCGGCACTCTAGAGTAGGAACAAGGATAAGCTCTTCTTTGAATTCATCTCTGCCCCCGAGGCTATGACATGGAACATAAAGGATCTCTAAACTTGGAGGCAGTGAAATTGAAGGGTGTTCATGGAGAAAGTCTAAAGTATCTCGATCTAAAGTCAGGATTCTCAGTTGTTTGAAAAGATTAAATAAACATTTTGAAAATTTTCCGAATTTATTGCACGGTCCCATTAAACGAAGATGGCGTAAAGAATCGTGTGAAGTGAGAAGATGAATGAGAAAATTGGTTGAAGCTGGGGATCGATCCAGAATTCCTAATCTTTCTAATTGCGATCTCTGAACATCAGCCTGCAGAGCCAGAAGTTGATTCGTCACTGAGAGAAGACTAATCAAAGCTTCAGTTTTCTTACCACCACCTTTCCACTTGCTCACAGCGTCTTGAGGAGAGCTCCACCACGTCCTCTTGTCCGAAATTTTGAACCTGAAATCCAGCTGAACAGCAAGTTTACGAACGTTAGATAGACCACCAAAACTCCCACCGAACTGGGAGAAGAAGTCGAGGTCTTGAACCGTGATATCGACATGAAGGCATGCTTCGAAAAGTACTGGACAGAAGACCAGAATCCAAACAAAGTTGGCTCCCGACAAGTGGAATTTGTTGAAAGGCTCGGAGTCCCAGAAGGGCATGTAGAGCTTCTTGAGACTACCAAAAAGAGAATGAGGCTTTGAGAGTCCATTTACTCGCTGCTGAAAGTTGAAAATGAAGGTCCCATCTTCTAAGAGTAAAGTCTCGAGATTTGTAAGATTTGAGTAGATCCGCTCGGACATTCGTTCATACTCTTGATGCTGTTGAAGCTCGTTCATTTCGGTTCCGGAATCAGAATTGAGCTTTGAAGCCATTCGTTCAAGTTTGGATCTGTCGACGTTGGAAATGACATTGTTGTGCATCATGCAACTGAATCTGATTGTCTTGATATGCCTGCCGTAGTGAGATCCTTCTCTCTCAGATCTCACCAACATGCCATAGAAACTGGGCAGGTCGAACAAGCGAATCGTCACGTTTCGGAGCAGAGAGGGATACCAGGTTTTGAAGAGCTTGCTGGAAGTTAAAGAGATAGCTCTCAAAGCGGAATCTCTAGCTCTGTTCATAGAGAAGCAGAAACAAGGTCCGTATAGACAAACACAAATCTTTTCAGCTCACGAACAAAGTTTTGGAACGACAACAAAGAAGACAGTTAAAGGGAATCACTCACTTTGCCGTTTTCTCCTTTGCTTCGTAATCGCCTTCACTCGTTGCCCAGCCTTGGACCAGTGCTGCTATGAATAAAGAAATGTCTTCTGGAATGGAATCCAGAGTGGTTGGTTTCTTGATCTTGGAATCAGTTTCTGATTGACGCATTTGATTCATGATTATGATTTTGGAGTGAGTGGTAGAGGAGAAGAAGCAAATGCGAAAAGTCCGCGTCGACTTTTTGCTCAAAAGGCAATAAGGCAACCGAACGCTTCTGTCCACCCTTGATCGAGGTTGGAAGAAACTAAAGAATGACAATTAGCTCGTTTAAGAGGTAAGAGACAGCGAGTCAGCCGTAAAAAAACCAGAGGCATCATCAACTCTTTGGTAATGGATACGAATCAGGTTCATTACTACGAAAAAACTAAGTAGATTTAAATACTCAAACGGAAAGAGAGCTTTTGAAGAAATGGATACCAAACGGAAAATATAAGAAAGTGTATGAATGGAAGGTAGGAAAAGAGGGAAAGTGGAAGAATAGGAGAAAGCAGAGTCCGAGAGAGAGCCATCACCATGCAGAGGTAATCTATAACTCGTCTTCGTCACTGTTGAGATAGATCAGAGGAGCAAAGAGAGAAAAGATAAGAGAGTAAGAAGAGAGGTCAGTTTCAGTGAGCCGAGACGAATAGTTAAGGAATCGCAAGCCAACCATTGCTTCTCTGCGAAGACAGCGAAGTATTTCAGAGGAATTGTGTCGAGATACTTACGTGAAGACTTCTTCTCCTCTCTTACGTCTGGCCATTCTGTGAGAGGGAGAGAGTGGAGCGAGACGGGAGAGACAGAATAGAGAGACAGGGTCAGACTTGCCCTCGAGAAGTGACAAGTGACAACGACGACGTTCGCAACTTCTCTGACGATGCTTTACTCACCTCTCCTTCTTCTTCTTACGAGCTTCAGAAGCTGAGAGCTTGGCGGCTTTCTGTAAAGCGAAAGGAAAAGACAAGAGACGAAAGGGACGAGTGTAAGTCAGTAAAGAGTCTCGGAAGCGGTCTACCTCCGCCTCTATCTCCCTGTCATCATTTTCGCTCTCTCCCTTCACTCCTAACGACGAATCTGACCTTTTCGCTTATAATTTTATTTCCCATAGCGTCGAATTTGTCTTCCTCATCACCATCCTTCTTCTTGTCGATACGTTCTCCAGATCCTTGACCTTCGACCCAGTTGTGACCAGAAGCTTCGAGCTTTCCATCGGACATTCTCCAGACTTCTTGACAGACGTTCTCTGAGAATTCTTGGGAATGAGTAATGATGGCAACTCCTCCCTCGTAGGTCTTGAGGGCTTGGATAAGAGCGGCGAGAGATTCTCTGTCCAAGAAGTTGGTTGGTTCTGTTTAGGGTGAGAAATGGTGAAGGGGCGATGAGAGGAGGTAGAAGGAGAAATTCAAAGCAAATGCATTGGAAAGAAAAAGAAGAAAATGATGGTGTCAGAGAGAGAAAGAGAAAGAGCGCAAGGCTTTGCCTTGCGCGCGAGATCTTCGACTTCTCGATCTCTACTCCTCCAAACTCTCAATCGCAACAAGTACTCACCATCAAGAACGATGATGTGTGGTTGACGCCATGTGGCAGCTCCGAGGACAATCTTGACCTTTTGACCTCCGGAAAGACCTCTCATGGTGTTGTGGGAAACGAATTCAGCTTCGAGACCGAAATCTTCGAAGTGCTTTTCGATTTCACGACGAACGAGAGGACGCAACATACCAGCCTTTTGGGCTTCCTTGGAGTCGACCTGTTGGTAACAAAGGATCAAGAGAAGAGAAGAGTAGCTCGGACGAGATCAGTCATCGGAATCCTTCGCAAATTGACTTCTCCACTCTCTCTAACTTTTCGTGATACTCACGACCATGACCTTCTTCTCGAAACCACGCTTGATAAGTTCATCTCTTGACAACCACATGTTATCAGCAGAAGAGTAGTTCTTGAAAGAAACCTCATATTGGAAAGAGTTCTTCAACTTCTTACGTCCAACAATTTCGTCAATGACACGCTTGACACCTTCAACGACGACGATCTCTCCTTGCTTCATGGCTTCGATTTCAGCAGCGGAAAGAGCTCTTGAACCTTTCATGTGTTCTTCGAGATCTTCTCCGGTCTGGTAACGCCAAAGCATGTAATCCAAAGGAGTCTTGTCTAGATGGTTATCAATGTGGTGGAAAGCGTGTTGAGCGACGTAACCGACGACCAAGTTTGGATGCTTCCAGACTTCTCCAGAGTTAGCTTCGGTATCTCCAACCAACAGCTTGACCAAAGTAGACTTTCCGGAACCGTTTGGACCCAAGATGGCGACACGAGAAGAAAGAGAGAGTTGCATAGAGATACCCTTCAATTGAGGTTCTGGAGTACCTGGGTATTGGAAGTGGACGTTTCTCATCTTGGCTAGAGACTTTTCCTTGGTCTTGACACCATCTAGAAGAGGTGGGTCTGGGAGCTTGAAGGAGTAATCTTCACCAGTGTTCAATTCAGAGTAGGCCTTGGCTTCTGGGACACGCTTGACGAAAGCGTTGAGGTTACCTGGATATCTCTTGATCTTGAAACGGTTGAGATGGAGAATATCGGTACAGACATCGTTCAAGAACTTGGAGTCGTGAGAGACAATGATGGAAGTGGCTTGAGTGAGACCAGTCAAGTAATCGGTAATCCACTTGATGTTGACGACATCCAAATGGTTAGTTGGTTCATCCAAAAGCAAGATATCGGCCTGTAGGAAGTTATGAAAGAGCAGAGAAAGATCAGTAACAAGGTTCAGAGACGATTCTCGAGGCATACATTGAGCTTCTCGAGCAGCTCTCTCTTCTTTACTCACCTTGAAAAGAACGGCACGAGCCAAAGCCAACTTCATCTTCCAACCTCCAGAAAGAGCAGTGATTGGACCAGCTTGACGACCATCGTCGAAACCCATTTCCTTGAGAGTAGCAGAGGCTTCAGCTCTGTCGACGTTGAGACGCTTGTCGGCCAAGATGAAGTCGATGATAGAGATGTCTCCTTCAGATCCATCCAAATCGTGTTCGACGTACCAGGTACGGACTTCATCTGGAGATGGGAAACCTTCGACTTGTCCGTTTTGGATAGCTCTCATGAGGGTAGACTTTCCAGAACCGTTTCTTCCACAGAGACCGTAACGGTGACCACGCTTGAGACGAAGAGTAGCAGTGTTAAGGAGAATCTTGGCACCGTAAGCTAGAGAGAATTGACAGTTACATAGATCTTCACCTTCTTCTTCATCCTCGAAGACTTCGGCTTCCTCTCCAGTGGCTTTGGCCATTTGAGTTAGGAGAGCACGAGCAATGGTACCAGATTGTTCTTGAGTAGCCTTGGTGAGAGTGAGGTATGGAATCAAAGTGGAGTCCCATTCGGTAGCTTCGAAGTTACGAGCGTTGGTCAAGTTGGTAGCCAATTGAGCAATGTAAGCGGTAAGAGCTGGAGTAGACTTGATCTTGTTGTTTTCCAATTCCTTGTTGACCAAGATGAGAGAGTTCTTGACTGAAGCATCTTCGATTGGCTTGAGATCAGATCCATCTGAACCTTCTGGGACGTTTCCGACTTGACGAAGAGTAGCGATGGCACGTTGAACGACTGAACGAGCTTCTGGATCAGCGACAGTTCCTTCAATCTTGATGAGACCTGGGAGAAGCTTTGGAAGGAAAGGACGAACTGAACGTTCGTTGTCTACCAACTTGGTCATGTTGTCGATAATGACAGCGACCTTACGCTTGGTAGCAGTTGGACGTTCAGTAAGACCACGAGATAGAAGTGGACTCATGAGGGCCAAAGTTGGAGAGTCGACCTCTTGGACGAAGGTAGTGGCAGAAAGCAACATGACAGTCTTTGGAACTTCCTCGACTGGGTGAATGAGGGAGTTGATAAGAGCTGGAATGAACTTCTCGATATCCTTGTTGGAGATCAACGAACAGAGCTTGGTCATGCTAGCACGAGAAGCTTTCTGAACGTCGGTCTTGGTGTCCCACATGACTTCAGACATGACTGGAATGATGTCTGGCATGGAGAAGGCGACACGGTCTGGACAGGCGGTAACCATCTCTTCGAGAGTAGCTACACAACCAGTCTTGACTTGCCACTTTCCAGCGGTTCTCATCTGGTTGAGGAGGATGGAGAGAACTTGTGGAGCAGCCCAACCAGACATGATCTTGACGAAGGCCTTGAGAGCGTCTTGAGCAGCCTTACGAACTTCCTTTTCCTTGTCTCCCATAGCTTCGACTAGAGCGTTGAAGACGTGTTCGTAGACGAATGGTTCGAATTCGTGACCGATTCCTTCTCCACAGATGGTAGAGATGAGGGTACAGGCACCTTCACGAGCAGAAGCATTCTTCTTGTCGTTGAGGCCCTTGATGATGACGTCCTCGATTCCTAGGTCAGAGAAGGCAGATGGACCTTCGAGCTTGACCAAGTTGGCTAGCTCTTGAGCAGCTTCCTTGTCAGCTGAGGAGAGAAGACGAGAAGCTTCGATCTTGGCTTCCTTCTTCTCAGCTCCTGGACCTCCTTTAGCAGCGGCAGCTGCATCGGTTCCCTTGAGATCCTTGGCTGGGATGGTGGCTGGGACACCGGCGGCAGTTGGATTGGCAGGCATGTTGCTAGAAGAAGGAAGAAAGAGGAGTGGAAGGGGGAGGACAGGAAGATTTGTCAGTACGAGTGAAAGAGAGATGACTGAGCAATTCGATTTCGAGCATGAATATGTTCCAATCGATTCAAGCTGAATGAATAGCACGAACGAGAGGAGAAGGACCAGAAGAAGTTGTGCTGCCTCTCACGACCTGGAAGAATCAAAAATTTTCCTGCTGGAGTGAGAGGCCGAGCAAAGCTGACAGCACCTGCTCAGCTGTGCTCGCTGTTCCCTTCTATTGCAATCTGAGCTCAAGACAGTCATTCCATCGACAGAAAAGAATGACTGGGAACATGGATCGAGCGAGACGCTCTGGAGAACCAGACCATGGTTTCTGTTGAGCTGTCTTGTTTTGTCTCTCTGCCCTTCTCTACCCCCTTCCAGAACGTTCCTTCGACAACACCTCCAACGCTGCTGATTCGACACTCACTGAACAGATAAGATGTGAAAGTTGAGGTGGCGCTATTAGTTGGCGCTTTTATTTAGGAAAGGTAAAGTTTTTTTGATAGAATCTATGAACGACTTGCGTTGAGATCTTTTTGGAATCTAACTTTGGTGAGAAGTAGATTTGTCTATTTGACGTCTATAAAGGAGAGTTACGATCGTCTATTGGTTTGGGCTTTTCTAGAAATGAAAGACCAAAAGGGAAAACGAAAGGAGAAAGAGGATGAAAAAAGAGGTGGTGGTAGTGGTGGAAGAAAAGTTTTGAAGAAGATTTGAAAACTCCTTCTCCAAGCGCACCATCGGCGTTTCACGAATGAGAATCAGAACACTCAAGATGTGGAGAAAATGAGTTGCAAAGGTGACTTAATGATTGAAAAGTAAAAGTACAAATGTATCCAAAAGCAATGAGACCAAGAGCTTCTGCAGGCGATGAGATCATGAGAATCGAGGGCTTGGAAAGTCAAAGTTTGCCACCGCTCTTCTTCTCCATTTTCTTCTCATTCTTTTCCAACTTCTTCCTCAACTTTTCCAGCTGTTTCTTTTCCTTCTTCAACTCCTTGCTCTCTTTGTTCTCCTTCTGCTCGAAACCGAAGAAAGAATCGATCTCTTGGACTAGCTCTTGCGGAGTGCATGTGGGCAGTTGAGCTTCTGAGACGCTCGAAAGATCCAACCCGATAGTCGACCATGAAGAAATGATGACTGATTCGCGGTCAGACGAGTCAGTTGGAGAAATGGTAAAGTTGCGGTTCGATTTGCGGCTCGAGGTAGTGCTGTTCGAGTCGAGGTCGGTTGGCTTTGGAAGTTTGTGAGAGGCGGCGCTTCCTGAAAAGAATGATCCTAGCGAATCATTGAGGACCTGTTATCAAGAAGGAGGTGAAATCGAAGGGATAGAAAAAGAAAAGAAACAAAGTCAGAGATGGTCGAGAGCCGAGAGAGAGGCAGAGTCGAGATTGCCTCGTACGACACTGCGTCCAAAGCTCACCTTTTCTTGTTCGATGAACTTCTCGACCTTAGCTGTACCGCAATCGATGACTGTATCACTGAGACCGACTAGAGTCTCTTGAGAGTCGATGGATGTTGATCTCTTGAGAGAATAGGTTGAGGCAATGACAGGGTTGAACATTGTGACTTGATGAAACATTGTTTGAAGTATGGTGTGGTTGAATGAGGATGTTGCAAAGTTTCGAGCTTTGTAGAGGGTGAAAGAAATGAGAGAATCGAGGCTGTTGAAGGGAGAAGAGAAGCCATTTCATCTTGCTTCTCTTATACCTTTCCCTAGCTGTCATGGTCGAATCTCAATCTTGAAGCCTGGCGCACTTGAGTTTGAGTAGTATGTGAGTGGTTTCGAGTAGAGTAGGATGTGAAGAGGGATAACAGAACGAATGAGCCTCGAGCCTTCCATTGTCCCAAGAGACCAAGTCCTTTGTTCCAAGGGCGAAGGCTACGCCCAGCCTCTTCAAAAATTTTAGTGGTTCTTCTTCCTAGGGTCTAGGTTGTTATCCCAAATCAAGATCTCATCTTGCTCAAATCAGCTTCAGATGAGGTCGACTTGCATTTTTTGAGGTTTCGAGTGTTGCGAGGGGTCGAAGTGAGATGGAGCTGCTCGCGTGGGATCATGGATGGACCTGCCTTCGAAGGTTGCTTCCTACCAGAACCACAACAGAATGAGAGTTTCTAATCAAGAAGTAAGTTTTAAAACACAATTCATACAAATCATCAATCAAGCAAGCCTTCGAGCGAGTCCTATCCAGAGGGAGCTCTCTCTCGTCTTGAACTAACTATGTTCTATCAATCCTTCCCTCTGTCCTTCTGATCCCAGTTTGTAACGCGGTTGACCACTTTGCTTTCTGAATCAGCAACAAAGAATTCAGTCTACATCTCTCAGAAAAGATGTCAGTGCTCCTCCTTCTTTCTCTATTCGTCTGCCAATCTCTTCTAACTTCTTCCAACTTCTCTCTCCATCCTCCCCTCCCTTGCTTATCTCCACAGACACACGAGAGGATGCATCAGGAGATGTTCAAATGACACCAGCTTCAACATCTACATCACAAGCGGATCAATTCTCAATCCTTTTCAGAGCGACAAATGGCTCTTCAGATCCTTCAAAGAAGATCAAGTTTTCTACATTGGTCTCTCCTTCTGATCTATCATCCTTCCAAGCATCTTATCTACCAGCTTTGAGAACTTCCCTATCTACCAGTTTGAGGAAGAGAGATAAGGCAAAGGAGAGAAAGGTCGACAAGTTATTGGCTCAACAAAAGAAGAAGATAGAAGAGGATGGTGGAAAGGTCAAGATTGGCGGAAAGAGTGAGTATATGCTCGAGAGAAATGGCAATGAGGTGGAGAGGATTGATATAGAGACTCTCTATTCGACATCAAGAGTTCTGAATGGGAGGAAACTTTGAAGCTTCGAACAGCAGAGGACTCAGAGCTACCTATCCTTTCCTTCTCGAGATCTGACCCGCTTCTTTCCTCCTCTGCCGATCCCGACTTCAACAGAACGTGGTGCAGGTCACCGAAAACGTCAAAGAGACGTCAAAAAGGCTTCCAAGTTGAGAGCAGAGAAGGCTAAGGCTTCAGAAAAGGCAGCTGCTGTCGCTGCAATCTCCTCCTCTTCCACTTCAAAAGTCTAAAGCAGAAGACCGATACCTAAACAATCAAAAATCAACAAGCATCTTCATCTCATGTACTTATAGAACAACTCCAAAAACAGAAGAGCATCTTTCTTTCCTCTGCTTTGATCTGCAATCGAGAGTCAAACATTCTGGAACGCAAGAGTTGAAGAAACAGCGAGTGGTATTAGAAAAGTTGAAAAAGACTTAGATTACAAGTTGAAAAGAGATGGAAAAAGAATGGCTGAATTGATAGTGGGAAATTGAACTGGAATGAAAGGATCTTTGGTCTTCCTAATTCGTCGATTCGAGCAGTAGTTTCAAAGCTTCCTTTGCACTCGGTCTCTTGGAAGCTGACAGTTGTAAAGAAGCTTCCACGACTATGAGAATAGTCTGAAGTTCTTTGATTTGATCCTTGGACTCAGCATCTAACTTAGGAGAAGAAGGTGATAGAACCCTCTTGGCCAAAGGCAAATGATCTAAAAGATTGGTCTGAGGTCTGGTTTCGAACGGGAAACTTGAAAGACTTGGTTGGAAATGAACGGCTTCCTAGGAACGAGAAGAAAATACAGAGAAAGGTTTCAGAAATTCTGGTGAGAGGATAGAGCAAAGATCAGTCTAGAAATCACTACTCACTGGCCAATCTTTCTCGTCTTTCGATAAACCTCTGATATTGAAAATGCTTCCCATCAATCCAATATCACCTCTACTACCATCGAACAAAGTAGATCTATGAGATCGCATCCTGGGCTCAAATTGATCCTCTTCATCCCTTTCTCTTTGATCTAGCCAATTGGCCTTCAAATCCAAATCCTCATCTTCATCATCATCTTGAGATCTAAACTCTTGCGGTCCTTTAGTTCTTTCATCAGAATCACCTCTGAACAACTCTTTCTCCCATTCAGGTATATCCGAATCTTCTGTCTGTCCATAGTTTCCATCTTGATATTCTAAACTTTCATCTTCTTCTCCATCGAAAGCACCTCCTAGACCACTACTATTCCTGGACTCGATCACTTCCGTAAAGAAACTTGATATCGTCACTCCTAGTTCCCAAATGTCTACTTTGGTTGAGTCATAGCCGTTCTTAGGGGACAGTAATAACTCTGGTGGTCTGAAACTTCCACTTCCGACGTCTGGAAGTATTGAACCTTCACCATCGTCACCTATCCTTCCATTCTTTAACCATCCATCTTCTGCTTGATGAATGTTGTTCGTCTCCCAAACTGTACCAAAATCTGTCAATCTAGGTTTACCGTCTAGAGAGAGAAGAATATTCGAAGGTTTGACATCTCGGTGAGAAATCGAACACTCGTCATGCAAGAATGATAGTGCTGAAAGGAGTTGCTGATAAATTGATTTGACGTATGGAATGAAGTTCTCTCGGTTGAGTCTTCCAGCGACTTCTTTGGAGGTTGAGATTGGATCCACTACGTAAGAAGCGTTGGACAGAGATAACGTTGGAGTTGAAGTTGAAGGACTCAGTTGTGGTAAGAACGTCGGTTCATCTAGTAATTGTGATAAGTTGATAGGGTATAATGGGAAAACTAGATTGTACTTCGTTGAGAATGGTTCTGATTCATCGTAAAAAGCTGCTAGGAGAGGTATGATCTGAAGCGAAAGCAGAACGAAGGAAGGGGAAAGACAAGCGTCAATGAGCAAGATGCATCTACTGAACCGGCCTTTCTTTTGACTGCATTAGAGCGAAGTTTTCTCACATTTTCATGTTTACGATTGATTTTGAGAAGACATCTGATTTCTCGAACCACATCGTGAGGTTTGGGTTGACCTTGAATGACGACTCTCTTCAAGCAGATCCATTCTTCAATACCTCCAGTTTGGCTGATGATATCTATCACTTCTTGATCCTCCTTGCTTGAGTTCTGACCACCTGCAGATAAGGAAGGAGGAGAAGCTCTAAAGACTTCAGAAGTGGTACCATTTGCGTGTAGAGTTAGTAGAAGACTGACTACTGCATCTCCATCTTGATCTGAATCTGGGTCTGAATCGTAACCGCAATTGAACTTTTGCAGTTCTTTCTGTACGAGTGTCGATTTTGAAGAGGCTAGACCGCCGATCAGAGTAGGTTTCATGACGGAACGATCTGGGATCAATTAACAAAGGGGAAAAAGGACAATGGCCTGCCTCTGCTTCGAACAATGGCCAATCTCTTAGTCTGGATTGTCCAGGTTCATCAGCTCAGCTTCAGAGGCAAATCGCAAAAAAAATCATCAACTAGGGATGAGCTAGCGAAGGCGACACTGCTACCTTCAACGAATCCTTTTTATGCAATGCAATTTTCGATTCTTCTTCTTTCTTTCATCTTTGAACTGCAACATCAGAAATCAACTTCAAAATCATGAGCATTGTCCAAAGCTTTGAGATCTCTTATCTCAAGGCAGTCCTTCTACTCATCTTCTTGGTTCTGGTCTATGTCTTCGGGACCATCTTCACAAAAGTCATTCGATGGTCGACTTGGCTCATAGATGTTCCAGGTCCAAAAAGACAATCTTTTCTTCTAGGAAGCTGGAAAGACTTCTTCCAGCGGGATCTCATCACTCTCTGTCTCAAGTGGATGGACGAGTATGGAGGGGTAGTCAAGATTCATGCTTTTCTAGGAGTGAGTAGCTGAACTTCATCATCATTTACTGCGTTCGTTTTGACCTCAAGACTACTCTTTTTTCGCATCACTAAGGAGCCTAGGCTTTTGATCTCTGATCCTGTGGCGTTGAACCACGTTTTGGAGCGTCGATCCTACGACTATCCAAAACAAAAAGACGCGGCTAGAGTCCTCAGAGGTCTGATGGGACCCGGACTGTTGGTTTCAGAAGGTGAGTAGACCTGTACTCATTGTTCAAAGTTCTCTTAGATTCGCAGCTGATTGAAAAAGAACTTCCCCTTGTTTTATCGCAGGCGAGCAACACAAACGTCAAAAGCAAGCCATTCAGCCAGCTTTCTCTCCGTCGAAGCTCAAATCACTCACGCCGATCTTTGCAAGAGATAGTCGAAAGCTGAGAGATAAGCTGCTAACCAGACTGCCTTCAAAGATTGAGCCTGGAAATTCTCAAGATCAGAGCTCCAAACCTTTCATCACTGTTGACGTCCTGCGACCGATCAGTAGAGCAACTCTCGATGCTCTAGGCCATGCAGGTTTCGGTGTATCTTTCAATGCTTTATCAGAAGAAGATTCGGAAACCTTCGCAAAAGTTGCTTCAACATCTGAAGAAAATGCTCCAATCTCAAACAATCCACTCTCAAGAGCTTTCGATGACGTCCTGGCTCTCGCCACTGGTGGAGCTGCGAACTTCTTCAGGTTCATCCTAGACATTTCAGTCTCTTTCTTCCCTATCTTGCTCTATCTACCGACTGGAGAGAATGCTCCGGAGTTCAAAGATGCAAGTAATAGACTGATGGAGAAAGCGAAAGAGGTTGTCGATCTGGCCAGAAAAGATATGGAAAGAGATTCGGAGAACGAAATCGAGAACACGAGACAGGATTTACTTTCGACTATGTTGAGAGCGAACATGAATGCAAAGAGACTCGATGAGAAGAGCAAAAGTCGATCAAGGTCAGAGAAAGCTTGTTTGACTGACGAAGAGCTCTGTGGCAATGTTTCGACAGTGAGTCTTGAATGCTTTCCTAGCTTTCGCCTGATCAGAAGCTGACTGCCGCCACTCCTCACTCCTCTTCCACTTGGCAACATCTAGTTCATGTTTGCAGGTCATGAGACATCGAGGTTCGTAGATTCGGGAAACTTGATCGTCTTCTGCTGACGACATCGCTGTTGACAGACCTTTTCCTTCGTCTCCATTTCCAGTGTCATGATGACTTGGCTACTCCTTCATCTAGCAAAGAAACCGGAGGTTCAAGAACGACTACGATCAGAGATTCGATCCAAACGCTCAGAGCTTGGTCTCTCTTCTGTTTCATCCCCTTTCGATTCTCGAGAGCAGGTTGAGCCCAGCTTGACCTCTGATCTCTCCTTTGGCGTTCGAGAAACAGTGTCTCAGGAGAATTTCAATGCAGAAGACTCTACAGCAAGAGAGTTCTCTTTTGACGAGCTAGAGTCGATGCCTTACTTAGACTATGTCATCAAAGAGGCTTTGAGAATTTCTGGTCCAAGTGAGTCATCAGAAGGAATCGATTCTCTCGCTCTATCTAGCCATCAAGCAGGATACTGATCAGTTTCTATCTCTTAACTTTCTCTCAGTTCACACAACTTCAAGAGTCTCCACCGTCTCGGACCTCATCCCAGTCTCAGCCTATCATTCACCAAATGTACCTTCTTCCGGCGTTCGAGTGTCCCCAGGAACTCTCATCATCATTCCCATAGAAGCATTGGGAAGAGATCCGAAAGTTTGGGGGCAAGATGCAGATGAGTTCAGACCAGAGAGATGGTTCGATTCGAACAATGAGGGTTCCAAACGTTACACTCGAGCGGGCGGCATGGCTTTTTTGAGTGGCAGTCGAGCTTGCATTGGAAACCGATTCGGTGAGCATGAACACAATGATTAATGAGATCTCAGTTGCTCGTCGAAATGTCGACATTGGATTGAACGTTGAAATGCTTACGCTTCTACTCTTTTTCTTTTTTTTTTCAAGCCATCGCCGAGCTCAAATCGATGCTTTGTGTTCTGATCAATTCTCTAGCTTTCGAGCCAGTTCCCAAGATCAGGATTCTGCCTAATCGATGGCTAGTTTCAAGGCCGTGGGATACCAGTTTGGGAAAAGAACAATGCCCCTTGAGAATGAGTAGAGCTCCAATCTGAAGCTAAAGATCTCGACTCTTTCTGTTTTCACTCGTTCAGAAAGCCCTTTGAAGATACTGTATTTTTAATCATCTAATTAATTTGAGATCAGAGATCGATTGTTCATCTCCTGTCAGCAAGAAATGACTATTACAGACCTCCAGTTCCAGCTGCCCCTCTTGCAGCTTTTCTATCGAAACCTCTCTGTCGAGCAGCGTTTCCTCTCTTCTCTTTCTGTCTGGCACCTCTATCATTCCCGCTATGAGCGCCTCTTCCTCTAGTAGCACCTTCTCCTCCACCTCTTGAGGAAGACTGAGAATCTGATCCGCCTCTTCCACCGCCTCTCGGTAATCTTCCACCCCTACCTCGATCAGGACCGAATCTTGAAGCTTGATCGTCAGAAGAAGGTTGAGTCGGAGCTGGAGCTCGGTTGAGATTTGGTGTCAGAAGATCATTTGCTGAGGAGAGAAGTTTGTCCTTTCGGGGCTGTTTATTGGAAGAAGGAGAGGAAACAAGCGAACGAAATCAATTTCGAGAACAAGGTCGATCTGAGAATGAGACGAAAGCAGAATTCTTGAGGAGTACTCACGTTTCTCTTGAACATGGTTGCCCAGGATTCAACTCGATGATCATCCCAACCATTGCCCAATTCGTTCAACAGATTCTTTCTATCCTTAGATTTCCTAGCATCTTTACCAAAGAGAGTTTCACCGAGACTAGACCAAGCTTTGACCAAGATCCTCTCATCGTTTCTTTCTCTTTCGACATTGGAAGTTGAATCTCGAAGGTCATGAGAAGTAGATTTGACGGGTTGACCTTTACCTTCCATTGCACTCAAATCTTGATCTTGATCATCTTCTTCTTCATCGTTATCACTCAAATCTTCCAATCTCCTATTCCAATCTCTAGCTTGACCATTAGCACCACCAAGAACCGAGATTCCTTGTCTTCTATGTATTCCAGTAGGTTCGTCATTTTCTAATTCTTCTTCGAAACCAACCTCTCCGAATCCACTTCTGTTCATGTTCATACCACTTTCTTCATCCAGATTCCATTCTTCTTCCAATTGTTCTTTTTCTTGAGCTTCGACTCTAGCTAAAATCTGAGCTTTCAAGTCGTTAGACATTGAACTTTCTCTCTCTTCTTCCAGAGCGTTTCCACCTCTCCATCGAACTTTCGACATGTCTATGGGCTGTTGATCGAAGACGTTCGCTCTTGAAGAAATGGCTGTCTTCTTTGGATTAAAAGGTGGTGGTGTTGGTGATCTGATTTCTAGATTGTTGATCTCCGGTATCAGAATATCTTCTTCTTTGATGCCATTTTCTTCTTCGTCTAACAACATTTGAAGTACTTCTTCCGATGACTTTCCAGCGTATCTTTTGGAAGCCAACCGTTTCTTGAGACTTAGCTCTCCCGAAGGATCAGAGCTTAGATGAGGAAGAATAGAAGAGACTAGATCTAAAATATCAGGATCGACTTGAGGTTCAGGTTCATCATCCAAAGCTCTTGCCTTGCCTTTCCCTTTGTCTGGACTTGATGGAGCTGATCTTGGTTGCAAAGTTCTAGCTTCTCTTTTCAGCAATTCCCAAGCCGGACCAGAGAATCTTGGTGTTGCAAAACCCAATCCATTCGGAGAAGAACCACTTGCTACCAAAGCTGAATGAGCCTCTTCTTTGGCTTTAGAGATGATAGCCGTGCTACTTGGATCTGAGAAAGTATGCTTCAGTACTGATGGATCTATCAGATTGAGGTCAGATACTAGACTTAGAGAGACGAGAGGAGCTTTAATTTGAGGAGGTATCGAAGTGATGACAGAAGATGAAGATGAAAGTTTGAGTAGCTTGGAGAAGGATGAAGGACTTGCTTTGCTCTTGAAGAGCTGGAAGAGAGATTGAAAGGAGGATAATATCTGAAACTTGATTTCTAACCAATTGATCAGCCAAGTAGAAGAATGAGAGTTGCTGAGTAGACTTTGATGATTGAAAGACTGCCAGCCTTGTCTATCTGCGAAGGTCGGCAGGGTTTCATTGTAACATTCCGTCATTGTCCTAACTAATGAAAGAATTTCTTCAGAATCTGGATTGATCAACTCAATAATGGGAGTCAATCTCGAGATGATTGTGACTGAGGTAAGGATAGAAGTTATTGAATTGCTGGATGAATTGTTCAAGTCGACCATTCTCTGCTTGAGGTTTCCTTCGACTGATACCAAAAGATGACTAGCTTTATCAGGATCCACCAATTTCTTGATCGTTCTACGTACTGACTTAGGAAAGGACGACTCTGCTGCTAGACAAAGGTTCAAGCAAGTCGATTCCTTCTCGAGCTGTCTCACCAGCCCTTCTATTCCCTCTCCCTTGAGCCCCGAAAGATGATCGACGAGATTGAGGATCGATTTGACAGCATTTCTTGAAGCTGAATCTGGTTGTATAGATGGGGACTTGATTGAAGTGGAAGCCAGAGACTGCAGAGTTGATAACAGTAAAGAGATCAAGCCTTGTCCATGATGAGATTGACTCAGAATCACTTGCAGTTCTGAATGTGGGATTGAAGTGAACGATTTGAACAGTTCAATCACTTCAGATGGAATCGATGATGTGACTTCCACCATTCCGAGATTTGAGAGGTGTTGGTTCGAGAAGACAGTGATGGAGTTCTTCTTCTCAAGCGTCTTATAGCTTGCTCGAGTCAGAGTCACCAAAGCACAGTCACCTTCAAGCAAATCAGACAGAAGTTTACGAGGCTAGGATAAAGATTGATTGCATTCATTCATTATTAAGTATCGAGCTCCACAGTTTCCATCTGTTACAAGTATCGAGCTCCACATTTCCCGTCGATCATGATTCCTTCCCATCCATCTATTGCTTCATTCTCTCCTCTGCCTTTGAGAAGTTCACCACATCCCAGATGGCCTTGAAGTAATCAGCCTTGACATTCTTGTATTGAAGATAGAAGGCATGTTCCCAAGCATCAATTCCAATGAGTGGAATATGAGCTGTGGAAAGGGGAAAGTTAGAAAAGAGAAAGCCATAGAAGAACATCTCAGTTCATGCGCTCGATTCTCTCTCATTCCACCCTTCTCAGTGCCACACTGGAGATCACCTCTTTATTCGTACTCACAAAGTAAAGGATCTTGGTTGGCAGTGGTGACAATGTCTAGCTTCTTTGTGGTTGGGTTCAATCCCAACCAACCCCAACCACTACCTTGAATTCCAGCCAATTGCGCATTGAACTTGGTCTTCAATTGATCCAATCCACCGAAGTCACGATCGATGGCTTCTTTGAGAGGGCCATCCTTCAATTCACCTCCTCCAGACTTGGAAGGGGCTAGGTTCTGCCAGAAGAGAGAGTGATTGACATGTCCTGGTGGAGGAGGTGAAGGAAGAACAGATGATAAGAAATAGATTTTAGACTGTAATAGAATCTCTGGTGTTCTCACTAACCTCCCCCGTTGAAGTTGATAGCTTTCTGAGTAGCAATGACAGTCTTGACATCGTTGTTCTTCAGAGCTTCTTGAATGGTCTCTTCAGCTTGGTTTAGACCATTGACGTAAGTTTGATGATGCTTTTGATGATGTAGTTCCATGATCTGACCAGAGATCGATGGTTCAAGAGCCTGCGAGCATACGGAGATAGACAAGAGAGATAAGGTGAGTTGATGTGCATCAAGTCTCTAGTTTGACTATCGTCTCGAAGTTGTTCTAAGTGAGCACCGGATCTTCTGAAGATTCAAATCATCCATTTCCATCTGTCCATGTTGAAGGAGTAACGGAATGAGCGAGGGTAGCTTTCGAATCCTTGAATACTCACACCAAAGTCGTAGGGCAGATCTGGCAGAGTGTGCTTGGCTCTTGCTCCCAATCCGACTGCAGCAAAGCTTCTGGAGGAAGCAGCTGAGCGAAGAGCTGAAGTAGAGCTTGGACGAAGAGCCGATCCAATCATGTCTTATAGTGTATGATGTGTTAAGGAAGAAGAAGTGGAGAGTTCCGAAGACAAGCTTTTCGAGCTCGTCGTTCTTTGCTTTCCACCTCTCGCACCAAACATCGCTCTTCAAAATGAAGACAGGCAAATTGGATTTCATTGCACAAGAGATCAGTGAGGTCATCATCAAGAACATTACGGACTGGGCAGAAATCGAAGAAGGAACCAGCATTCTCGATACATAGAGGGCAAAAAGGTGAGTAGCAGCAGTACTGATTATCCGACTACCACTCTATTTGAGATTCTGACTCTTTCGAAGTCTCTCATTCCTTTGATCTTACCGCAACAGAAGCAGAGATCTGGGTCTTAGAAACCTCGCTTTGACTTGCAAGAGTAATTTCGAGCTCTTCTTTCCCATTCTTGTTCGAGATATCACCATTCATCCGATGCACGCCTGTCGCATTCGGAATGTCATTCAAGACAAAGGGAATCTCGTTCGATCTTTTCATCTCAAGTCATATCCCTCGGAAATGCCTCAAGAGGTTCAAAACCAACTCTACATGGACCCCGTCGTGACGACATCAACCTTGCCGTTGTCGGTCGACGAGGAGGTTAGATTTTATCAAGGTCATCGCTTGTTAAATGAATCTATCTATGCTAATCTTGTTTATGTTGAAACTCTCATCATTGAGCATCCAAACTTCCTCTTCAACTTCCATAGCAAACCTCATGACTTCCTCGTCAAGTCTCTCAAGAAACTCTTCATCGGATCCAGGTCTCAACTTCATACCAATCTATCGGGAAGGAATGCCTTGTGGCTTTTGACTTTTGTTCCCAATCTTAACGAAGCAGCTTTGGCTATGGAATTGACAGCACAAGATTTTGATTTCTTCTTGGAGATGAGTGAGAATTTCGATGGCTACAAAGGGTCAGGTTTATCTAAAGTTCGGAAGCTAGCTTTGAAGGTAAACTTCCTCCCTCATCAAACAAATGGAATAGAGTTTTGGGATTCACGGGAACCAAATCAGATTTGGAGAGGTGACAACAAAAAGACAAAGGCTGTTTCTCGGTTTCTTCGTCTATGCGCGAGTAATAAATTGGACAACTTGGAGATTATCACTGAAGGTATTTCTGTAGGATCTTCTAGACCCACCTTTTTGTTCGCAAATTGTCTCGGAGCTTTGAGTAGATGCTTCAAAAGCCTGATCCATCTAAGGCTCTTGGGCGTAACCTATTATCCTGATGAGCTCCATCCACCTTCATTCAATTGTTTCACCAATTTCCAGAATTTGAGGATCTTAGCCACTAGTGGACTCGCTCTGGGAAGTCCTACAAGTGGTTATCCATCATTTCCCCCAAGTCTGGAAACCTTTCATTTGATTTTACCTTCAATGCCTTATGACGAAGAAGTTCAACTGGCAACCATTCTCAAGACGGCTTGGCTTCCAGAGTTGAAGGAAGTGGTGGTCCCAATAGAACCATTGACGTTTGACCTCAAACCGGTTCCCAACAGACTACGAGAGATTTGGGATCAGAAAAGAAGTCAGTTCAAGAAGGAGGAGATCTTCGAAAGTGGGAAAGTGAGGTTGAGAAGAGCCAGGGTAGGCGAGATCGGTGAGTGTGGTTGATTCATCTAGAGCTCGGTATTGAGTTTCTTGCTCTTTGGCTCAATCGTTCTCATCTGTCTTTCCTACGCAGTTGGAGATCCTACAAAGGGAGAGACGTTCATGTCAACTGTCGTGTACTTGTGACTGAACCTTCGTTCGGTCTTTGGATCGCTCCTGAGCTTAAAATTATGCTTATTATACCGGACCCTGATTCTTGGTTGGCCGTGTCGAGGATATCTGCTGCATATTCTGGATCCTTTGGAAGGAAAGTGAAACGTAAAACACTTCTCATTTCTCGAACATCGGTTAGCTGTAAAATTTGGCAAGTAAAGTCTTCAGTCGCTTTCCCCTCTTGTACCTTATCTATTACGTTCCTTCTTTGTCTAGTCTGAGAAGCAACGGAAGTCGCGAGAAGACAAAGAGTTGCTCTCGAGTAGATGTCGACACGATACGAAATTTCTTTCTTTCCCACTTCGCAACTCTATCGCCGTCAGATCCAAATCTGAATTTCAGTTTCCATTGCAGGATAATAATGAGAAGGTGATCGATTCGAAGAAACGCATAAAAGCAGAGTGTCTCTTTCTCGTTCGGACACGAAAGCGACGCTCAAGTTTAAGCCTCAGAACGAATCTGCACTATCAAGATGTATCACCAAATGGAATTGGCTTACTTCCATGAAAAGGTCGTTCCAACTCTTCTGAAATTGGGTTCATTCGGTCAATACTTCGAGACTCTGCCAGAATTCTATGATCTGCTAAATTCTTTAGGATTCCCTCATTCAAGCTTACCCACTCTCTACCAACTAGTAGAAAAAGAAGCCGGAAGTGGTGGCTGGGTTGACGATCCTCTCCCTAGCTTCAAAAAAGCTTTCTCTTTATCGAAGGATCTCGGGAAAAGCTCTGAAGAATTGGAAGGCGTTCTCTATGCAAGAATCGTAAAGGTTGATCGACAAGCCTATATCGATACTATCCATCGATTTCTGATAGACAAGAAGATGAACGGACCTAGATTTTCACCGGAGATTGTCAGAAAGTGAGTGTTACATTGAGTAGATACTTGTTTTCTCTCCTCGATGCCAACTAAACTAAAGCACTTGTTGTTTTACATCTTGCGACGATTCTCAATTACAGTCTCGAGAAGAAAATCACAACGGTTCAAGATGGCTTTCTCGACTGGGATCACGTTCATTTGGTCTACATTTCTTACACTTCAATGAGTCTGAACGCAAGAAATTCGGCTGAGAGAAGGTTCGTCAAGCGTCACGGAAATTTGGGATCGTTACAACGCTATCTGCAAGATCAGATGAAGGAGTTGGAAGTGAGAAGTCTTCCCATAATGTGGTTCGATCCTAGCAAAGAAGAAGAGCTAGTGAAGGTGAGTCTTTCTTTCGAAAAGTCTATCTTGAAGAAGAGGAGCAATGTCCAGCTTCTCATTGCGTTACCAATCTACATCCACATCTTCTCTCATCCAGGCAATGCTCATGGAAAGAATCTTGATCGCCATGATAGGATTGGAGAACCTTTCCAACATAATAGAAGGTGGCAAAGGGGAGGTTCCAAAAGTCAGAGAAGCTCAAACAAAGTCGAATTTGGAGCCTGAGCTGCCACTTCACGTCGTCACAAACGACTCGAAGAGATGGGAAGAAGCGCACTGGAATGATCTAGATACTCCGACTCAAAGTGATCGCGATTACATTGAAACAGAAAGACTCCGCTTCAGGATTCGATGCTAAAGTACAGAAACCGTGTAATCGGTAGCATTGTAAAACGAAATTGAAGTTGGCAACTACAGTTCTGATTTGACGAAGTTCCATCGAGACGAGGTCGAGCTATGTGAAAGAGGCGGAAAATAGGACAATGGCTGGAAATTCAGTAAACAGTAGCGAGAGTCAGATCGTGAGCATGAGGTTCTTGATTTCCTCAAGACTCTCGTTCAGGTCTCAATTCTTTGAACTTGTTTGACTTCTTGACCTCAGCTTTCTGTTCTCCTCACCTTTCAACACCAAAAGCCGCTCGAGAGTATCGATCAAAGACCAACGACTCTCTAGCGACTTTGGAATTGAAGAGACGATGAGCTTTCATCAGCTCCAGTCTTTCGCGAGTCGAAGAGAAAATCGCGAAAGAGGGTGGTGCTTGAAAGGGATCAACCTCTTGATCTCTCAAAGTTGTGTGCATCATTGGTCTCTTTTGCTTCTTTCTGCTTTTAATGTCATCTTTAGTCTCCAAGAACAGTTGTTTATCCAGACTCACCAGATCCTTTAGGGAAAAACAAGTTCCAATTCGTTGCACAAGAAGAAAGAACCGGGTTTCGAAAACTTGTTACTTGACATTCCTCGCAAATGATGATAAATAGTAATACAGTAAAAGAGAGAAACATAAACCTAGAATGAAACGTGTGACTTAGAAATAAACATGACTGAATCTGTAAAGTAGAACCCCAAGAGCCTTAAAACCTTCGAAAGAAACGCGACGATTCCTTCATCATCGATCTTCCACTCCAACTTCATGAGAATTGAAAGCATTAGCATTAGAAGATAAAGTTCTATCTCTATCTCTACCGCCGAATTCCGATCCCATATTTGGATTTGAAGGTCTTCTACCAAATCCGAATTCTTGACTCTTTCCGGTTCCATAATCGTTAGGATTGGAATGAACTTTATTCAATCCAGCCATTCCATTCGAATTTGAACTCTGATTATTGGAAGTGAATGGGAAACCAGCACCGTTAGAAGGAGAAGGTAAACCATCATGAATGGAAACTGGACTAATCATTCCACTCAAATTGTTCACGAATGGATGATTTCCGTTTTGAGGATAACCACCACCGAATTGATTATTTGAGGAGGAAGAAGAGGAGAAAGTATGAGAATGATTTGCAGTTGGGTTTGAAGTTGCGGTTGGATTTGAAGAAGTAGTAGTTGAAGGAGAAACTTGGATTGGAGGTAATAATTCAGTCAACAAAGGATTTAGAGAATTCAATTCTTCTTTGATCAAATTCCTTGCCAATGTATCTAACTCTTTTGACATTTGAGTAATGATTTTCTGTAGTTCAAAAAAGAAGAAAGAAACATCAGTCAGCTGAAAAGATCAAATGCAGGAAGGCATACATCGAACTCGAAACTCACCTTCAGTTTCCCATCCACTTTGCTCATCAATTCAATCTTCGCCTGGTTATTGCTACTCAGACCAGATCTACTAGTATCTTTTGAAGAAGTCGTGTACTGAGTATTGGTAGTAGCTTGAGTTTCAAGACTATTTCTACCAGAAGAAGATTCGAATTCGGATCCCATTCCCATTCCAAAGCTATTAGAGTTCATCGAACCAGCAATGGAATTACCAGAATTCAAACCAAAAGAATTAGGAGGCGATGGGAAATAAGAACTGGAATTTGTACCAGGATTTGGAGTACCAGCATTCGAATTGGAATTGTTATGATTGTTATTGAAGAATAGACCTGGAGTAGAGACGGTTGAAGTTGAAGTTGATCCTTGATTACTGCTACTGTTGTTCATCATGAGAGATGATAGAGTGCTAGATTGAGGATTTGAATTAGAGGGTAGACCAGAAGATAGGGGAGGATTAGGTAGGGATTGATTCAAAGTGATTAAACCAGGGGAAGAACCTAGATAGAAAATCAATCGATGATAAACTTCTGATAGAATATCGCATAGGGTGAAGAATGTCTGAAAGAAGTCTAGTTGGAAAGGCTGGAAGAGAAAGTCAAGAATCGAGGGAAATGTAAGGGAAAAGTCAGAGGGAGAGTTGAATAGGATCTCATCTTGAGATCTCAAAGAGTAGGCTCCCTCTCCAGATTCGTTTGTCTAAACAACTCACTACGTTTGGTATCTGTAAATGAGCTTCGTCCCTACCACCACCATACATCTGTGAAGTATTTTGACCCGTTCCAACTCCATTTGAGCTCGCAGCATTCGAGATGCCACCACTACCACCAAAACTACTTTGGATTGAATCCTCTGCTCCTCCAGTTCCAGTTCCACCGAACTCTCCCAATCCTCCATTTACGCCAGTTGACGTTGCACCAGTCGCAGTAGCCAAGCCCATTCCCATTGTCCTCTTATTTCCCTTTGAACCTTTAACACTTCCAAAGAAGTTGAAGTTCTTTCCGATAGTTCCACCTCCTCCACCACTTATGCTCTGTTTCCTAGGATTCAGGACCGGTTGTTCACCAGTTTCCATGAAAGTGTCCAATTCATTGATGAGGTTCAATAGGGATTTACAGAATTCATAGGCTGATTGATTGGAATTGTCCAGAGGAATCGTAGCCGATGTTGATGAATCGAAAAGAGTAGAGATTGAATTTCCGAACAACATGAATTTCAAACATCTCTTTTTCATTGATTCTGAAGAGAAGGATAGATCTAGATCCCTTTTTGATAAACGGATGGTATTGAACCAAGATTGATTCCCAGTGGTGGAATGTTTCAAGTAGATGAAGGTTTGGATTCTCTTTTGGAAGAGATGCAATAATTGATCGGAATAGGATGAAGAAGTTGTAGGGATTGGATTCGGATTGGTTGTCGTTGATGATGATGTTGAATGTTGAAAGTTGGAATAAGTAGGACTGAGTAGAGAAGAGGAAGTGGCAGAGGTTGGAGGAGTTGGAAACGAGCTGAAAGAAGTTGGAGTCGTAGCATTGTGGATTGTGTTTGTTGAATTGTCAAATGAAGAATTGTTGAAGGAATTGGGAGAAGAAGAGGAAGCCATCTTGAAAGATTACAGATTAGCGATAGTGAGACTGGATGGATGGATCGATTCAGCTGCTCATCTGGATTCTGAATTGATCTGACTGACTTGATGTCGTCTTTACTCGTCGTTCTTGCTATCCAAATTGTTCTTGCTATTCGTTATTGTAAAGATTCAGAAGTGCGAGCAAGCAAGACAAGACAGAGACAGTTCGGTGTTCTCCCTTGGTGTTGATTGGGATGAGCTGGCACTAACGCAGCTGGCACTTCTTCTCTTTCCACCAACTCCATCTTCCTATCTTCTACTCTATTTGATCCTTTCCAGTCCTCAAATAGTCTGTCAACACCATGAAGCATTTCCCAGTCAGCATTGTGGCGACTGCCATTGCTCTCTCTTCTCTCTCTGCCACCTCTTTGGCTCAAGAAGATCCAGTGGCTGCCTCTGCCTCTACTCCAGTCTCTGCTCCAGACAGACCTCAATTCACTGTGAGTAAAGAGTTAACCAACTCAGATACAACCTCGTGATATCGATATTCATCCCTCTTTCCATCATCTAACCTCCCTTCCCCACCTTCTCTATCTCTCAATCGTCCACTCATCCCTCTGACTCTCTCTCAGCCAACCAGTCTAAAAGCTCCCTTCCTAGAACAATTCACCGACGATTGGTCATCACGTTGGTCACCATCCGAAGCGACAAAGGAACAAAAGGAAGGGGAAGTCTTTTCCTATTCTGGTAAATGGTCTGTAGAAGAACCTACCGTCTTCCCAGGTTTGATTGGAGATCAAGGTTTGGTTTTGAAGACCAAAGCCAATCAACATGCCATTTCTGCTCAATTCGACAAGGTCATCGATCCAAAGGATAAACCCTTGGTAGTTCAATATGAAGTAAAGATGCAAAAAGGTTTGAGTTGTGGGGGGGCTTATCTCAAGTTATTGACTGAGAGCGATCAGGGAATTCAGGAAAAGGAATTCTCTGATAAAACTCCGTGAGTGTAGAGAAGGGAGAGAAGGAAATCATCGAGAAGGAAGAGAACGATAGAGAGGTGGAACGAATTTGCGAGTCTGCTGGCAAATGAATCTGGGGAATCTTCTCGAAATGTGCAAGGCGAGCTAAGGTTCACAAGCACAACGAGGATGGATCTGACTGCAACATAGACATTGATAGCATTTTACAGAGTATCTTTTTGAAAGTTATGCCTTAGTCCTCGCAGAACTCCTGCTCAGATAGTCAGGAGAGGGCACAGACTTCCAGCCGATCATAGACCTTCTCAATCAGGCTGCATTCTGACCACAATCTTTCTCTCTTTCCCTCTTCTCTGGATTCGGATCTTCCCCAGATACACAATCATGTTCGGACCGGACAAGGTGAGTCTTACTTTTGAATTTTGAATCCCAAATCAGTGTCTCGAACTTTTAGACTTGAAGCTCTGACCTTGGTCTCTCTTCGATCTCATCTCTTCTCTCTCACAACAGTGTGGATCTACCAACAAGGTTCACTTCATCTTCCGTCACAAGAACCCAGTCACTGGAGAATACGAGGAGAAACATCTCACAAACGCTCCTTATCCAAAGATCTCCAAGACTTCCACTCTTTACACTTTGATCGTCAAGTGAGTCTAGAGCGAGCATGAATGATCAAGAAACAATTTCATAGCCTTTTTCGGCTTTCTCATTCAGTTGGTTTTGATCTTCGAACGATCTTGGCTTACCTCCTCTTAATCCTATTCTCTGGTTGTTTCTCGTCCATTTCCAGCCCTGACAACACTTTCGAAATCTTGATCAACAACGACTCGAAGAAGAAGGGATCACTTCTAGAAGACTTTGATCCATCTGTCAACCCTGACAAGGAAATCGGTAAGTTGGCGATTTCAAGGAGAATTCAGGAGTGGAAAGTAAGCGAGATCTGACCCTTTTGCTCTTCACGCTTTCTCTCTCCCATCCGCTTCTGTTCACAGAGGATCCAGACGACAAGAAACCTTCCGACTGGGTTGATGAGCCACGTATTCCAGATCCAGATGCAGTCAAACCAGAAGATTGGGATGAAGATGCTCCACTTCAAATCCCAGACGAAACTGCCGTCAAGCCAGAAAGTTGGTTGGAAGATGAACCATTGACGATTCCAGATCCAGAGGCCATCAAGCCATCTGAATGGGACGATGAAGAAGATGGAGAATGGTTAGCTCCAAAGATTCCAAATCCAAAATGTTCTCAAGAAGGAGTCGAAGGTTGTGGTAAATGGAATGTACCAATGATTTCCAATCCAAATTACAAGGGAAAATGGTCAGCTCCATTCATTGGAAATCCAGCTTGGAAAGGAGATTGGGAACCAAGAAAGATTCAAAACCCAAAATTCTTTGAAGATTTGAATCCAAGTAACTTCAATCCTATCGCTGGAATCGGTTTCGAACTTTGGACTATGGATGAAGATATTCTCTTTGATAACATTTATATCGGTCATGATCCTCAAGAAGCTAAACAATTCTCTGAAGAAACTTTCTCGATTAAAAAGACTATTGAAGAAGGAGTTGAAAAGGTTGAAAATGAAAAGACTAAAAAAGATGCAGAGAAAGCTTTCTCTTCGAATAAATCTCCAAAGGATAAAGTGATTGATTATCTAGAGGATCAAAAGGCTGTAGTATTGGATTTCGTGGCTGCTGCTAGAGAAGATCCTTTGGAAGCTGTCAAAGATCAACCAAAAGTCGCTGGAGCTTTGGCTGCTGGTCTTTTCGGTATCTTTGCCTTCTTGGGATCTATTCTAGGTGGTGGTGCTGCTGCTGCCTCTTCTTCAAAGAAACCAACTACTACTTCCAAACCTCCAAAGAAAGTAGACGCTCCAAAATCAACTTCTTCAGCTGTTAAACCTGCTACTTCTACTACTACGAAGAGAACTGCTAGGGTCGAGGACGCTGATGAGTAATAGACTCTCTCTCTTTGGCTTTGAAGATCAAGGACAAGAATATCGTTTAATCAAGATTCAAGCACTAGAAAATCAAAAATCAAAAAAATCCAGTCACCTCCTCAAAAAATCTGTCTTTAGATTTCTCCCAATTCCCTCTTTCTCTTTCGCTTTCGTTTACAGATCTCCTCTAATTTCACTCTCCTTTTCTATTCGCTTTACATTTGTTGACCTCTGCTCTTTTCAGAGCTTGAGTTTCAATCACCACTTTCCTTTTGAAGATTCGGTTTCGTTAAAGAGTGGGAAGGTATGAGAAGGAAATGATGATTTGAAATGTAGGGAGGAAAGAAAGGGAAATGGATCTTGAGGACTCTTTTGTGATGAATGAGAATACGTTTTAATACAACTCGAACATTCTTGGAACAAAAGGTCGAGTGAAGCTATTGCAAAAAAAGCTGGAGAGGGAGAGTCTATGAGGCAGCAAGGCACTCGAATTGCAGACCACTTTCGAGTTCGACGCTCCGTTTTCTTCTCTCTTGCTCAAAGTGCGATGATTCGTTCCAATGGAAGCGGTACGTACAGTTCAGTCGAGGATCGACGAAGGAAAGGAAACAGCGATACAGATTCATGATTCATGGATCTGCACTTTCGGTATCTGAGCGACCAGAAGTTCCTTCGAACAATCTCATCTCTTAGGAAAGCCATCTGAAAGTTGACATGAAAACTTCATTATTGGAAGCATTGCCGACTGGAAGAGGAAGAGGAAGGGAGTAAGAAACAAAGTAGAGTGAGCACTGGAGACTGGAATCGATCTTGACTAGTGCCTGAGTCCTTTTCAACTTACCTGTCTCGCTAAGTTCGACCTTTCTCAGCTTCAATCTATTACTCCTGAAGATCTTGTTGGACTCAACAAGCTTTCTGCTCTTTACATATTCAGCGCTCTTGCCATGCGGATGAGGTTTGCCATCGTGAGTGATGGCGTCCTTCGGAATAACGAGTTCCTTGAGGTTAGGTAAAGATGAAAGTCTTGAATCAATAATGGAACAGAGCACGGAGCCTTCTGTGAAGTCCATATCCCAAGGGGAGTAAATGGTTTCCAGACTCGAAGGAAGACCTAAATTGTTAAAAGCTTGCAGACCAACCATACCTTCTCGATTAAGTGTGAAAAGCTTCACAGTCTTGAAATTTGAGTAACAGTTGGAAGGAGTTGTTTCTCCATTGAAAGGTACTCCAAACAATCTTAGATGTTGAAGAGAATTAAATGATCGGGAAAGAGAAGAGAGACAATTACACCACACCAGTGAGTGGTCACCTGGTCTTGAACGTTGCACGTTGACGAAGAGCTCGAAGCACTGAAGTTGATTTGTTACCATAAGTAATAGAGAGACAGCTTCAGTCTTCTTGTTTCCCATTCCACCTTCAGAATTATGACTTGCTTCTGAAGGCAATCCCCACCATGTCTTTCTGTCTGAATCCTCAAAGACGAATTGAATCCTTAATGCAAGCTTCTTGACAGAAGATCGGCCTGCAATTGTCTCTCTAAATTCCAACATAGATCTAAAGTCATTCATGGATAGATCCAAGGCCAATGCAGTCTCGGAGAGACAGGGGCAGAAAAGTAGAACCCAAATGGCCTTCTTGAATGTCAGATTCAGTGATCTATCCATTCCAATTCCTACATAGAGTTTTTTTTAGTGTACGAATTAGGAAAGGATAAGGTCTATGTCGAAGTTTAAAAAGGCATAACGGAATTTCGATAACCAGAGTCTCGATGTTGAGAAGATTTGCGTAGATATGATCCAGTACTGCTCCTGTTGCAACGTGAGCACGTGCTTGCACTAGCTCTGGAGATTCTGGATCCTGTTCCGCATTCCAATCGATTTCCAGGATTCGCCTCTCTTTCAAGGCCGATTCTGAGGTTGAGACGCTTTCTTGATCCAAAGACTTTCTTGCTTCATTAGACTCCATGCCAGCCTTGAAATGAATTGACTGCACCAATTTTCCTTTCTCTTGATCGTCACAGAATAATTCGTAGAAGTGATAAAGATTATGCCTAGTAATTGTGACGTTCTGTAATAGGATAGGAAAGAAAAAGGCAAAGGTGCTCGTGCAACTCAAAGCAATAGCCCTCAGAGTAGAGTCCCTTGCCCTATTGAAGAAGAATGAAGAGAGAGTACTTCACTTTTGTTAGTTCACTAGCTTTAAAGCAGAGATAGAAGTGGTACCCGAATCGGCTTACCCACTTTCTTGCCCTTTCCTTCTCTTCCAAGCTGCCTTCGATTGTCGCCCAACTTTTAACTTCCTGTGCAACGACTAATGCAACATCTTCTGGGATAGAGTCCAGAGGATTCGTTTCTTGGTTTCGTGTTGCTTGCTCGTTTGATTCATGATCGTGGCTTCGAGGAGTGAGCGGTAAGAAGAGAAGAAGAGAAAGTGAAAAAATGCCTGGCATGTCTCGAATTCCAAAGGAGCTCGCATCTCGAACCCCTCTCCCTTTGCGATCTTCTTCTCTCTGACCGTTTCTCTCAACTCACCAAGAGACGTACGAGCTGAGAATCGATCAAAATTTCTTCGATTTCAGATTCTGCTGGTCTGTCTGCGCAAAGAGGCTAAAAGTGTGGCTCGAGCGCCTTGCTGAGATGTCCGATACTCTCATTCTTTTTGTGCTCTCTTCACCTCATTGAGATGCTTCCTTCTGCTCTATTTGCAATCCAAGCTCAAAACAATGGCCAAGACAGCCAAATCAGGTCTTCCATCTCAGTTGAAAACATTCAAGTCGAGATGCCTCTAACATTCGATCACTCAGTCATCAAGATTGCGAAGCTTCCAGATGGAAAACCAGATCACCAACATCACGATGCAGCGATGGCGGATATCCAGAAGTGTATCAAAGAGACTTGCAGCGAGATTGTGAGTATCGGAAGTAGAGGCAAGTGACCCAAAACTCAGGGGACGGTGGGAGAGAAGGGCAGTAAGAATGAGTGGTAAAGTCTCGTCAGAACGAGGAGAGCTATTCAATCCCGCTCACCTGGGCCCTCTTCTCTTCCCTATACTACATTTTTCTGCTATTTTTCAACTTAGAAAGCCATTCGTGCCAAACGTAGAGAAGCTGGCCCTCTCCCCTCTTCTCCTGAAGCTGAACGCTACGAAGCCCTCACTCGTGAAATGAAAGAGCTGGTAGAACAACAGGACCGACTAAGGGATTCGAATAAGAGGGAGATCAAAGAGCTCCACAAAGTCATCTTTACCAAAGTGAGTCTGGAGAGTGAAAAAGGAAAGGAAATCGAAGTCGAGGGATAAAAGAACGGGTGGCTCATCTTTCTTAGGGTAAACTTGTTGAGTAGATTGGAACTGATTGTCTTAAATTTCCTCTCGACAGAATAGAGATCTCAAAGATGAAAGAGCCAGGGCCTCGGTAGACCCAGTGTCGAGCGCAAACAGGAGCTTCAAGGTGCAGCAAAAAGAAATCAAAAGTCTTTACGCCAAAGTCGAAAAAATGAAAGCAGATCTCAAGAATTCAGAAGCTGCACCTCAACCCAAGCGCTTGACAGAAATCGAAGACGAACTAGCAGTTCTAGCAGCAGATAGGCAAGCGCTCGACGAGCAAAAGCTAGACGCCGAAACTCACTTGATTGCTCTTGTTGACGCTCAAAAGAAGAGAGAATCAAAGTTCAAGAAGGAAATGATGAGCTTCGAGAAAGAAGTGGCTTGGATCCAGACCAAAATTCAAAGGGAGAAAGAAAGGCAATCAGAGCTCAAGTCAAGGGAGAAGGCCGAACGAGAAGAAAATGCTCGGGTGGAAGCCTTGGAGAAGAGGCTGGAGAGAACATTTAGATTAGACAGCTTTGAGTTATAGCCAGATTCTCAACTTCTTGAGATTGCTACGTTGTTGTATACAGGTGTACTGAAATGACCTCCTTTGAAAGCTTTTGCCCCCCTTGTGCAACCTGTAAGAGAAACTTCATTGAGAATGTCTTCACAGAAAGAGAAAGTGAATCGACTTGAAGAATGATAATAACAATCAGAAACAATCAGAACCTTTGATCAAAAGGTAGAAAGAAAGCTATAGCAACGGTCTTCGAGTGATCCACTCGAACCAGGAACTCGATCCAGACGTCAAGCTGGCAGAACTTTGGTCGAGGTTATCGAATCGAACGTCGAGATTAAGACAGCACGTAATAATATAGCATTTTCAAGCTGACTTACAGTCATTAGTTACAAAGACTAACTCCAATCCACAGGTGTTGACGACATCTCGTACTCGATCCTTCCACCTTTGATCAAATCGTCGTACTTGATCTTTGGTTCTTTCATTCTCTTTCCATTGACCTTTACTCCTTTCACATACGTCATATTCTGAGCTCCTTTGGCTTCGATGACTAGTTGATTTTTCTCACCGAAACCAGGGAAGTTCAAAGTCATCTTCTCAAAGAATGGAGATCCTACGATCAATTCCTTGTCGACAGGCATGACAGGATAGAATCCTAGCGAAGAGAAAAAGAACCATGCTGATTGCTGACCACAGTCTTCGTTCCTGAAGAAGGGAAGGAAAAGAAGAAGAGTTCGGATCTCAGTACGATATCAAAAAACAAGGTGTCGACGAATCTCAACTTGAGAACTAACCCTGAATAGCCATCTGGAGTATCGGCATATGCTTCTCTAGAGATGTTTCTGACGTGGAATTGAGTCTTGGAAGGCGAATCAATCATCGAATAGAGATATGGAATGTGATGAGAAGGTTCGTTTGATTGATCATTGTGACCTTCAGAGAAGTGTTGATCTAGCTTCTTGACCATCGCTTCTCTGCCTCCTAACAAGGTCGCCAATCCATCTACATCTTGGGGAACGTAGAAAGTGTAAGGCCATCGATTGCTTGAAACGAAAGAGAAGGAAGTTCGAAATAGAATCATGGATGAGGATCGAAAGTGCGAGTCAACGAAGCGACGATGAAAAGCTTTGAGCGCTTCCACTTTCTACTTACCCTTCAGTAAATCCATCTTCTCTTCCCAAAGGATCGAGCAAAGGAGGAGGATCAAAGAAGCTTCCGTTCGAGAATCTAGGAGCCATGAATCCAGTCTCGTTGTTGTATACGTTTCTATACTCGAGGCTTCTCTTTCTATACTTCTCAACTTGATCTTCGTTTCCAGTCAGTTGAGCCAAGACAGCCACTGTCGCATCGTTGACGCAGTGTTCCAGAGTTCTAGTGGCAGATTCAGCTTCCAAGAGGAAAGAAAGAGACTGTTTCTCAGCTTCCTATGTTTAACAAATTGAAACGATCTTACCCTTCATTCTTGAGATAGTCTCCTATCAAGAAACTCACCTGTCGATTCGTGAGCTACCCAACCGAGCTTCTTTTGAAGAGTCAATCCAGCACGAACCTCCATCGGAGTGTATTCTTCTCGATCTGCATACTGAAGCTGCAAATCTCTCTCTGGTGGCACTTCCGCGTCTTTTCGAACGGCTTCCCAAGCCAACGTCTTGTTGATGCCTTCGACACCTTTGGCGAGGCTCTCGGCGATGAGACCAGCTGAATGCGTTCCTAGCATGATGTTGGTCTGAGAGAGAATCACAGTAGAAAGAGAATCGAGTTCAGCATCAGAGATCTTTGGGCTCTCGACTTCGTCTCCTTGCCTTTGGCTGCACTCACCTCCGCTAGATTGGCCCACATCGGAAGCCTTCCACTCTGTTGATAGATGTCCAGCATAGTGTTGACCATGTCAGTCGCTCTCTCGGGAGCAAAAAGAATCAAGAATCCCCACTGTGCTCTCCAGGTACTGAAAGAGAACGAGTTGGTCAGCTTCGAACGCTGGCCTGATCTATCTTTCGAGCTCGAACCGATCTTGACTCAAGACATTCGAATGATTGACACTCACTCCCAAATCGAATACCCCTGATAAGCCTTGCCTTCATGAACTGAATCGTCGTAAGCGGAATAGTAGAGCTCCCCTTTTGGTCCTGGTTCACTGTGATCGGAAGGAAATTGCAAAGAGTGATACATTCCCGTATCTAGACATCAAAGGAGCAAAGAAAAATCGTCAGCTTCTGGAAAAATGAACGGAATCACCTTTAAAACTCACAAAGGATCCTGGTCTCGTTTAATCTACCACCTTCAATCTCAACTCTATCGACCTTTTCCCTCCAAGCTTCGATGTTTTGATTGACGACATCTTCAAAAGAAGTATCATCAGAGATCTCCGTATCCAGGTTTCTTCTGGCTTGTTCTACGCTGATCAAACTCATTCCGATTCTGACTTTGACACGTCGAGTTCCCTTTGCGAAAGTGGCGTAAGCCGAAAGTTGTTCTTCATTCCATCTTGCTAGTTCGTCTGAATGAAGAGTCGTTCCAGTAGAGTTGCCGACAGCTGTTCCGAAAGAGGAGAAATCTTGATCGAACCTGGCTACGAAGTAACCTTTGAACCCAGGAGCTTGTTGAGGTCCTAGTTGGTAGTCCTGAAAGATGACGAAAGGGAAAAGGAAAATGAGATGTCTACCCCTTGAATGGCGCGATTGGAAAAGACGATCGAGTACCATGAGAATAAGAAGGGTTATCAAATGTACTCACGAATCTTTGAGGATTCCACCCAGAGATCTCTCTTTTCTCTGGGTTTACGAAGACAGCGCCTCTCCAACCTGCTCTCGTGGCTTGGACCACGATGTTAGGATCTTCACTAGCATCATCAGGTTGATCGAAAGTATAATCCAAGAATCCGACGTGGGAAGTTCCGGTCAATTGAACGTAAATTTGAGAGCCCTTGCTGAACTTGTCTGCGTCGAGCAAGACGGAATGTTTGAAAGCAGAGACGAATTCTTGCCGATGATCGAAAGGGAGACCTCTTTCTGTAAAGTTGGCTCGAACGGTTCCAAAGCCAGCTGAGACTTCACTGAATCCATAATCTCCCATCCAAACGGCTGAGTAGAGCAGTCGATGAGAGGAGACAGGAGTCAGAAGGCTGCGAGAAGAATCAGAGCCACGGGTAGAGATGAACGTAGATGGGAAGTCTCACCTGGCTGTCTTGATCCAATAGAACCGTAATAAGTGTCATCATAGTAGTAATAAGGCTGAGAAGATACGTAGTTTTCTCTAGACATCGCAGTCCAACGAACGCCTGCGAAAGGTGGGCTTGGGCTCGGAATGAGTCCGCCTTTAGGAAGCCAGTCAAAAGGAGAGAAATGGATTAGTGATGTTCACTGATGGACTCGAAACAAAAGATCAGTACTCACTGTATTCTGGATTGTAGAATTTGGGATCACTGCCTGCAGTTCCAATCAGAGGATCCACGTATTTCAGATTGCCTATGGACTGATAGCGATCCCCTTCCCATTCTGGAACTGATGGAATGCTCTTGTTGACTCCATGGCAGAAAGGCCAGCATTGGGAGAAGTCATCATCGTTTGAGGATGTCGAGTTGAGTGGAGCTTGACGACCTTGCAGTTGTTCTTTGACTTGGAAGCCTTCTTCAAAGTACTCAGCAGAGTCGAGCTGTGCAGAGCATACTGACTGTATACCTCCTAGAAACGCTATCCAGAATGAAAGAAGAAGCAAACGATTCATCTCGATGAATTTGACATGGAGAGTGTTGAAGGCAAAAGAGAATGAACTTTTCTCGCTCTCCGATTTTTCACCTTCTTCACCATCCACCACTGTCCCCCTTCAAATGGAAGCAAACGAGCGAACTGGACTGATACAAGACTCTACAAGTCATGGATCTACTCGTTGGAGAAAGAGTCTTTCAAATCAGTCAGTAGAGTCTATGCTCCTTCGAGCTTCCCCTTATCACAGAGCTTTTGACTGACCTTCGAACTTCGTTTCCATCCTCCACAGTCTTTCTTCTTCTCTCTCTGCTCAACCCATCTATTCTCCTTTGGCTTTCCAATGCTACATCGCAGGCTTCGCGGATGCCATCTCCTACACCTCTACGAAGACTTGGGTCGGTTTCATGACTGGCAATTTAACTCAGCTCTCCATCTCGGTTTCAAACATCATCTTCTCCATCTCTTCCAATGAAGAATATCAATCCAGTCTCGCCAGAATCGAGATGTCTTCTTTCTCGATACTAGGATTCATTCTGGGCTGTCTCGTCTCGAGTGGATTGACCTCTCTATATGGAAACGCGAGAGGCAAGCTGGTCTTCTCTTCAATCTTCAGAGCGATGATCACTTGTTTGGTTCTTTTCAGAGGTTTGCTGGATGATTCTTTGAGTCTGAAGAGTTCTCCAATGGCTCTCGGATTGGTGAGTACGACACACTCGTTGTTGAGACCTTTTACGTTCTGCTGACGATTCTTCCCATCATCCGTCTTCATTTCTTGCACCTCTTTCAGCTCTCTCTGACGATGGGTTGGCAAGCAGTCACAGCTCTCAAACTTCCATCTACTCCATATTCTTCCACTGTGGTCTTTACGACTTCGCTTTCTCAGCTAGTCTCTGATCCATTCAGCTTCAATGGTCGACACAGGGCCATCTCGATCTTTGCTCTCGTCTTGGGAGGGTTCTCTTCTCAGACTATCATGCTTTTGACCAGAAAGTTGAAGTTGGACTCAGTAGCCAACGAAATAGCAGTGGCTTTGGGTGCTTTAGCGACTCTAGAAGTCTTTCTGAGCTTGACTTGGTTTTTGACTAGAGATCAAGAAGACGAAGATGGAAGACAGGAAGTGATAATTCATCATTAGAGATACACCCGTTTATCTTTCATTTATTTGTCTTGTAAACCTGGAACTCATCTGCAATAGAAAATCTTTTTTTTTGGTGACGAATCGACAGGATAGCTCGACGATGAAATCAATACGAACGACAGCTCTCGAGGGAATCATTCAGCCTGCGATGACTTGGATTTCAATTTGACTTGAGTTATGGCTGCCCTCAGAGATCTGAATCACTCTTATAGATAGATATGAAGTCGACTGAAAGACGACTTGTCAAGGCGAGAGAGCAAAGGAAAGAGGCCTTATCATTTTGATGAAGCTTCTCCTCGAACCAATCATCACTTACTGCTCAATCAGTTTCTGATTCCAACCAAATTCAATCAAATACTCTAATCCTAAATCCTCAAGATTAGAAAATCCATCTTCAAGAAGGGAAAGAATGCAAGATGAGGTCGCCGATCCATGGTCCCTCAACTCGAATCATCCCAATCTGAATCCCACTCTGAACTCGAATTCATCTTCATCCACTTCCACTTTGACATCCAGACATCCACTCAATCGAACGCCATCTCCTTCAAACAAGACATCAACTTCAAATTCAGCCTCAGGGATGTCTCGTAGGAGAACTGCAGCATCCTCTACCAATCTCACCTCCAACTCTAATCAATCTCATCCTCAACCTCAATCGGAATGGTCAACTCTAGGGGCTGGAATCGCAAGCTTGTTTGGAAGTGGCAATGGTTCGAATGACTATCACACTCGCAATGGTTGGCTTGGAAGCAGTCAGGGAGGGCAACATCATGCAGCTGCTGCTGGACGATTGGGTAGCAGAGATAGAGATGAGCAGCAGCCAACGATAGGTGATAATCAGCAGGAGCAAAGAGATCGAAATAAAGGTCATTCAAATCCCTTATCTTCAAATGGTTCAGCTCTAGACAAGCTGGAAGGTTGGTTCGGTATCACTCCAACAGATCCTCAATCTCAATCTACATCATCTAACCTTCCTCGATCCTCAAGACCTTCGACTTCTCCCAACCCTTCAACTTCAACATCAAAGACTCGTCTAGTACACGTCCATCAAGTCACTCCTTCAGATTCACTCTCTTCCATCGCTCTGCTCTACGGATCAGACGTACCTTCACTTAGAAGAGCCAATCGACTCTGGCCTGGTGATTCTGCTCAGATGAGAAGTCGGATTTACATTCCTGTGGATCAATGCAAGTTCACTCCTCCTTCAGAAGCGGAAGGCGATGATCCTGAGATGACGATCTCGGAGGAGGATTGGAGAGAGAATGCTAGGGAAGGAGGAGCAGATAAGGAAGACGCGGCTTCAGACTTCCTTCCAGATACAAACAAAGCCTATGCCGATCCCAATTCAATCAGAAATGCAAGTAATCCGATCTCTGGCTTGGTGGTAGGATACCCAGCTTCCCTCAATCCATCTCATAGAGCTGCTTCTTCAACTTCTTCCTCTTTGGCTCCAATCTCTGGTACCTCTTCTCATCCTCGTCGAGCAGCTAGTTCATCTTCGACTTCCTTGCTTCCAAGATCTTCTTATGCCTCCTCATCTGGATCCGCTGCTGAAAGCTCTTCAGCTGCCGCATCGAGACAGAAATCTCAAAGAGCTCAACCGACCAGAGTTCCCAACGAAACTCTATCTTTCTTTCCTCCGGCTTCTTCCAGTCCCGCAATCGACAAAGGGAAGAGAAGAATGGATAATCTTTCATCAAACGAGCTGGATTTGGGAGCTTCGGATCTAGATCCTGGAGAGAGTGGTCTGGACGATCTTCTCAGAGCAAGAGAGAAGGAGAGAGAGATGGAAAACACTGGCGGCGTTGGAAAGGAAGAAGCAAGTAGGCAGAGCTTAGATTCTTCATCTCTACTTTCTCATGGATCTGGAGCTCAACAAGGAGAAGAGTCGAGCGAATGGCAACCAAACAAGTGGACTTTTGGAAAAGGAGGTTCAGTCAGAAGGAAACCGAATCCAAATGGAACAGAAGACTCAAACGTCGAGACAAACGCGAACCCGAAATCAAATCTGAAACCTCTCCATCTTCTAGAGAGAAGTTCTTCTTCGAATGGAGGTCCTTCACTAGCAACTCCAACTCATCAGAATCCTCATTCTCATCCACCGCCTCCGCCTTCCAATTTCTCAGCCTATGCTTCCGACATAGCTTCCATTGCTCGATCTTCTACTGGTTGGAACGATGCTCCGCCTATAGATTCGAAAGTCTCTCATGCTTACTCTGGTAAAGGTGCTGGAAAAAAGAAGAATCATCATAGGATCTTGAATGATTTAGCTGCTGGTCTACCACCTAATTCAGGTGCAGCTCAAAATTGGGCAAGACCGATAGCTGGAAGTCTTCCTTTACCTCCTCCACCTCCAACTTCTTCTACAAATGGTATGATGACAAAGAACGCAGCTTCAACTCCAAGTATAGGAACAAGTTCAGGAGCAGGATGGGGGAAATTGTTCAATGACACTTTGAGAGGTAGAATTCATTTAGACGATGCTTTCGCAGTTGCTGCTTCTCAGATCAATTCACCTTCCACCAATTCAAATTCAAATTCAAATCCAAGCATTCAAAACAAGCTGATCTCAAATCTCGACGAACCACCTCAAAGGCTTTCTGCTGATTTGGCGAGAGCAACTCTCGGAAGGAGAAGTTCAAACAATGATGGAAATGTTTCGGATTCGATAGCTTACGCTTGGTCGAAAGAAGGTGAAGATCAAGATCCAACATCATCTTCTGCATCGAATCCCAATGGTAATGGTGGTGGTAGGAATGGAATCGAAACAGCTCATAGATTGGAAAGAATGGATTCTAGAAATCAATTGAAAGATTCTTTGAAGGGGACTGATGGAATGGAAAGACAGGGAAGCGGTGGATTTGGCGGTGTCGCTGGTAGGAGAAGAGGGGGAAACGTGAGACAGATAGATTGGACATCTGAAGGATAGGAAGAGACGAGAGCAAGGAGCGAGGAATCTCTTCTCGAAACGTAAGCTTCAGCTTTGCTTTAATTTTCTCATGTATGAGTTTCATCTTCATCATTCACATCGATCATATTTTGCAATGAAGCATTTCCTCATCTTTCAGACTGAACAAATGCCCACAAAAGTCAGAAAGGAATGTCGCATTTGCTCACTATCACCACCCCGCCTTCTCTTCTCTTCGTTTTGCATCTTCTTCTTTGTTGATTCATGAGAATCATCTTTTTTTTCATTTCTCTATCATTCTGTATCGACGCCAATCATTCTTTGCTCTCGCTTTACTTGGTCCCAGATGTCAGATGCGAACTTCTGCACTAACATGTCACACACGCTTTTAATTCTCTCTTATGGTGTATTGATGTTTTTACTTTTGATTCTTTACACTTGCACTTTCTATTGCGAGACTATGCTGTGTTAAAGTGCTTGAAGAGAAGAGGTGGGGCTCGCTCGCTTTTACGCGAGCTGCTCCAAAAGAGATCGAAGATCGATGGAAGTTTTCGACTTTCACCTTCTTCTCCTTCTAACACTCACTACTTGCAATAACATGGGTCAAATTCCACCAAGATCAGCTTCTGCGAAGCTAGTCAAGTTCGATTCCATTCCAGAAGACGTTGCTCTGGTCATAGCAGCAGAAGTGAAAGGTTTTGCAGCAGTCAAAGGAACCTTGATCGAGAAGGAAAAGGCAAGAAAGTAAGTGCCTTCTTTGTACAGCAAGGACTGGCTTGCATTACTCTTGTATTTCGAGCTTGCTGAGTTTTTGTTTGTTGATATCTCCACCTCTCACAGAGCAAGGGATTCGACATTCTTGTCTGCAGCTCTGAGCTGTAGAGCAAACTTCTCTCTTTATTTTCCTCATCTCCTTCAGAACGTGACCCTTCATGCGTTTCAAGTCATCTCTTTCGCCCATTGGCTGACAGAAGGAGGCGATGGTAGTCTGGTCAGATCCTTCTCCGTCCACAGCGGGTATGGTACAAGAACTGGAGAATCTTTCGTATTGACAGTTCAGAGCTGTTCTAATCTTCCTTCTCACCACCATCCAAAAGAGAGATTTGCAGAAGGTCTTTTACGCATTTCAGACACAGTTTACGCAAGTCTACCCAATGTCGAAACTATGAGAATCCAATTTCCTACCTACATCTTTAGCTTTCGTAGTAGACCTCACTCGTTTATCTGCTCGGTTAAGAAGCTGTACATCATGAGGGCTTTGACTGGAAATGACAACTTGTCAGGAAGGAATGTTCCTTGGCTTTTGTTATTCGTTCCGAAATTAGAAGAAGCCGCTTTCTTGTTCGATTTAGAAGCTTACGATTTCAAAGTCCTGGTGGAATCGGCTGATTGGTTCGAGGGCTCGTCGAACGTGAAAAAGCTGGCATTGGGATTTAGAGCCATCTATGACAAAACAGATAGAGGAACTTGGTGGACTAGACCTCAAGAAACAGTTCAAAAATGGGAAGGTGGAAATAAGAAGGGCACAGCAATTTTGAATCTCTTAAGGTGTACGAAGAAACTGCAGTCACTCGAACTCTCCAGCGATCAAGGTAAATTAACAGATCAAGATAGATCCCAGCTTGTTTCGAGCTGTCTACTAGGTTTGAAAAAATCATTCGACACTCTTCATCATCTAAGAGTATTGAATTTGGGTGTTGATTCAGAATCCCTTGCTCCCTCTGTTTCTAAGTTCAAGGCATTAAGAGTGTTGACAATCGATGGCGGTACTTTGTACAGTTTTTACAGTCATCCAACCTTCAAGCTGCCACCGAATCTGGAGGTCATTAGTCTGGTATTCTATAGGGCCCACGCTCAAGAAGACGGTGTCCTTGCCACCTTCATCAAATCGAGATCGTCATCTTTATCCAAACTCAAAGAAGTCGTCGTTCCTTTGAACTTTATGCAGGCGAACGGAGAGGACATCAAGCCAGAGAAGCAAGAGCTATGGAAAAAGGATAGAAAGAAGTTGGAGGTCGTTGCAAGTGGAAGAAGTCTACAGCTGAGAAAGGTGAAACAAGGAGAAGAAGGTGAGTTTGAGACGTAATCGAAGGGAGAGTTTCGAGATGGCACCGGATTGTCGAGAAGTCCCACTTCTTCGTCAACCTTACTTTTCAGGTCCATAATTCGAGATAATCAACACTGCAAAGGTCTGAAACTCTCTCCTGTATCTGTCATCTTCTTGCCTTTCTTTTCAGCTGGTAAGGATTCGAAAGGCGAAGTTTTTCTCTCCACCATCCTTTGGGTCTCAAACTAAGGTGAGCTGCTCTAATGCGAACAGATATTTGAGATTTTACTATGCTAGACAAGTTACGATTCCTCGCCCAACTCCGGCTGATCAAATTTCTTATCTCTCCCTCTACTCATTGTCTAGCTAAATCGCTGGCTGCTTTCGTTCGAAGTTTGCCATAAGCTTCTCCTTTGGCGTTCACTGTTGGTGACATCCGTTTTCCTAATCAGATCAAACATTTGACTTCCAAATGCATCCTCTTCTTCTCGCTCTCCTGTTCCTCAAAATTCTTTCTCTGTACTTGGCTCGTTACAATCTTGAATCTTCTCAAGACCTTCTCTTTGTCGAGTGAATTCTCGCTCTTCTGAATCTCGCTGAGAGCAGAAAACCCTACACAGATTGTTGGAACGAAAGGAAAGAGATTTCTGCCTTCGAGAAGAAAGATGAGTGCTTCGCCTCGAACCTCTCAGGGGCTGATGCTCTGAAAGCAGATTTGGCTCAGATCTTCGAAGCAAGAATTTTCGTATATGCTTCTTCTCTTCTTACCACTCGCTCCTCCATCATGAATCAACTAACCAAGGCAAAGAAGCCAATCGCTTTGGACTCAATCCCAGAAGACATTGCACTCTGCATGGCAAAAGCGGTGAAGAACTTTGCCACAATCGAGGGGGATCTCGAAGCGAAGGAGAATGCAGCCAAGTGAGTGGTTTCCTCTTCATATTCTATTAGAGTATCTCGTCTCAAGCTGCATTCGAAATCTGACAACTCCTGCTTAGGTCTGAAATCCTCTCATTCTGCTACTCCAATCTCTTCCAGAGCTAGAGATTCCACTTTAAGAGCTATATGCCTGACTTCCAGCAAACTCTTCGGAACCTGGTATCCATCTCTGCTTCAAAACGTGACTCTACGTATGGTCGATCTCATTTCCTTTCATGATTTCTTAGTGAGATCTGAGAGAGAAGGAGCTCACTACGGTAGGCATGTCAGGTCCATTAAGTTCAAGTGTATGGGGGAAATGATGTCCGCTGATGATGAGTACAAGATTAAACAGTTCGAACAAATGATAAATATGCCTCCAAAGCTAGAATCCGAGTTTCCATCGCAGAAAGAACCACTGGGGTATCTAGGAATCGAAAAAATGTCGGAGCGAATCTACTCAAATCTTATCAATCTCGAGACGTTACTCTTAGAGGATGGAACTTTCATTTTCAACTTTCAGCAGCGAGTGAATGGACTTCCAAGGCCTCATTCTCTATTTAGTAATCTCAAGAAGCTCTACATGCCAGTGTGGAACGACGAGTCTTTCAACAAATTCCACTTGTCTGGAGCCAACTTTATATGGATTCTGGTGTTCTGTCCAGTCCTTTTCGAAGCATGCCTTCATGTGGATATCACCGTTCAAGACCTCGACTTCTTCTCCGAATTGAGTGAAACCTTTAGTGGCTTATCTAATGTTCGCAAGCTAGCTGTTCAACCAGACTTCATCTTCAAGACTTCGGACAAGAGGACGTGGTGGAACTCTCCTCAAGAAGCGGGGAAGGAATGGAAAGGTGGTGACAAGAAGACCGAGGCCCTGATTGGTCTTCTTTCAGTTACAAATCAGCTGTTGGCTTTAGAGATTGATTTTGCGAGCCCGCAACTAATGAAATCAGAATTTCAAGATGGATCCGAAGCATCAACCAACTTTGTTCTCCATCTTCACAAGTCTCACCACTCTTTGCGTCATCTTCGTTTAATGGGAGGATCTAATAAGGTCGGAAGATTTGATAGATGCCTCTACAAACTTTTCAGAGAAGTCAGAGTTCTTACTTTGGACCTTCTCACTCTGAAATTTCTTTTCGAACATCCTTCTATTGCACTGCCTTCAAGTTTGGAGATTCTTTGTCTTCCTGGCTATTGCTTGGGCTGGCCTGATGTTTTTCTTGAAGACATCATCTTGGCTCCTCTTCTCCAATGCCGGTGTCTTCCTCAATTGAAGGAAGTAGCGGTTCCTTCGAGAGCGACTGGATTTGATGGCGAGGAAGCTGATTCTTCAAGACAGATGGCCTGGGCGGAAAGAAGGAAACAGCTCAGGGAATCAGAGATGTTCACTAGTGGAAAAGTGAAACTGACTGAGTTGAAGTTGGGAGAAGTCGGTGAGTAGAGTCCATTAAGAACGTCTGAAGAAGAAAGAAAAGAGAGGCTCGATACTCGATGGTCAACTGCACTGCCGTCACTCACACTTCTCTTTCTCTCGTCTGCTTTCTCGTTCTTGATGTCAAATTAGTGGGGGACACTACAAAGAACGAGGTTTTCATGTCATTTTATCTATGCCTGCCCTCGTAATGGCCCGAAGAATGTCTCCAGATCGGAAAGGCGCTCATCGCGATGCTGAATGAATGAATGAATAGCCTTTCAGGTCTTTGCAGGTCTCAAGAGTGCAGAGTACAAGAGCCGTTTCTTTTCAGTAAACTCTCTAGTTCCCTCGATTCCGCGAAATTTGTGTTTTCGAATCCTTGTCGAGGGCATTGTCCAAACTCGAACTCTCTCTTCCAAGTGGCGAGGAGAAACTAGTTCGCTCGCTTTGACAAACAACCCAGAAGAATTTCAAGGCAGTTCTTTCAGTTCTCCCGCTTTCTTTCAAGCGAAGGATGAAGGGAAAGATGCGAAGGACATCAATCGCCTTCATCGATCGATTGGACCTCAAAGTGCGATGTAATATTGAATTGAATAATTTTCGAAGTTTGTCTATCTTTAAGTCAAATTGCAAGATACAAAAAGGAATCACTCTCGGATGAAGATTCTGTATTTACTTTTGATTTCCCATCTCTTTTCTCACTACTGCTGAGAAGCGTATCTCTCCCAACATTTCTTCTCGACCGCTTCTCTCGGAGCATTGACACCGGTCCATCTGACGAACTGATGACAGCCTTGTTCCAAAAGAATAGTCAGACCAGGGACTCCTGTCCAGAGTCTTCCTTGACGAAGATTGTGTCTATCTTTCGAAGGCGGAGCGGGGTTCGAGGTAAAGGACGAAGAAAGATTGGCGTTTGATGGAATGACTCCTGACGAGTTGACTTCCTCCACTAGAGAGAGAAGAGGAGTTCGGAATGGCTTGTCTGAATAGACAGGAGAAGGAAGAGAAGATCGACGAGCAAGATTTAGAAATTAGTGAACAGCGCGCGAGAGCTCTCTTTTCTAATCTTTACTCACAGCTCATATCGATAGCCACACCACCTTGAGGATTCATCAGAATGTCTCTAGGAATCGTGACTCCTTTACCGTCTTCCTTCTTCAAACTGGTTCCATCAGCAGGAACGTTGGAAACGACAGCGCTTGGCAGACTAGATAGATTCTCCAAATCCTTCTCGACGACGACGTTCCATTCCTTTGGAACTTGATCTCTCAACTTCTCTGCATTCTCAATGGTTCTATTGAAGAGCATGATCTTTCTAGCACCCAGCTTGTGCATGGCGTAGATGGCTGCTCTGGCCGAACCTCCAGCTCCAATGACCAAAGCTGAGAATTCGGGGGAAGATAATTGAACTGGCGACAGATTCCTCTGACAAAGAGCCGTGATTGCAATCCAATCGGTGTTGTCTCCCATCAATTTCAAAGGTGAATTTGGGGCTCTGATTGGAATGATCGTGTTGACTGCTCCGATGGCTTTTGCGTCTGGAGTCAAAGAATCTAGAAGTGGAATGACTTCTAGTTCTGTGAAGAGAGAACGAATGATGGAGATGGAAAGAAGAAAGTCAGAATAATCTTCAAGCGAGAAATCAGGAATCGTCTCGGGCAGATTCAATTTGAACTCACTCAAAGGAATCGTTACACTAGCACCACCGAATTCATCGCTCCTAATCAGCGACTTCAACTCTTCGTCGACCTCTGCCTTTTCACATAGATCGTAATGATGAGGCATTCCCAGTTGATAGAAAGCTTCGTTATGGAGAGTTGGACTCAGAGATTGTTTGATAGGAGTTCCAAAGAGATAAAACTTTCTCTTGTCCAACAAACCGATCAAGTTCCTAGCTTTGTGGATCTCTACGATGGTCAATTGTCCAGGAGCAGCTTTCGAAGGTAGATTGTCATGAGAGACTGGAGATAGAACCGGATTCAAGATCCTAGATAGTTGGCCTTTCGAACCCATGTTGATACCAAGGAATGGGACTTGCTGATTCGAGACTGATTTCCTGAAATTCTCCAACGAGACGTTATCGTTCAAAGAGTTGGCCTTTCCAACAACCTTGACGATGTCTCCCCACTTCTTCATCTGATCGAATTTGGACTTGACTTCTTTACTTTCCCATTGAAGACTTCCAGACCAATCATGCCAACTAGCCAAGATCGACGAATGACCTCTTTGATTCCTGATGGCTTTCAATTTCTCATCGTCGAACTTGATTTCTAGATCCAAGTATTCACAACCGTGTCTCAAACCCAATTTCAACAGAGTAAAGTAAGCCTCTTCGTCATCGTCTGGGAAAGATCCACCTTGGGAAACCGTTCTGACAGTGAAGATGATTGGTAAAGAAGTGCATTGTCTTAAACTTGCCAATTGAGCTTCGACGTATTCAGGTGAAGGGACGTTTCTTTCTCCTTGCTTGATTGCTTTTCCAGAAGGGTTCAAGAGATCCACTCTGAATTCGATAGCGTCGACTCCGACAGATAAGGTTTCCAGATGTTCTAGAGCTGGTGTAATGTCTGGAAAGGTAAGACATAAGAAATAAGTCCTTCGACCTTCTCCTTCGGACTGGTAAAGATCGGAAACTTGATTGGTATCAATGCCAGAGATGAATCTGAAGAATCTTGAGACTTCAGCTTCCAAACCATAGGTCTTCCTGATCGACGAAGAGTCTTCCATCTTTAGAGACGAGACTGCAGAACCAGAAGTCAGAGAATCTGAAGCTGCCTTGGACATCCCTTGCGACGAAACACTAGCTTCGTTAGGTGGTAGATCGGCATCGAAAGCTTCTTTCTTCTCCTTCTTTCCACCTCCGTAAGAGACCAATTCAGCCGAAGAACATTCTCTGAAGAAAGGTTCCCTCCTTTTGAAGACATCTCTGACAGGTTCGCCATAACTAGGTCTATCGGAAGTCTCCAAGAACTTGACCACTTCATCGATGTCTCTCTTTACGTAAACCACCGGACCTTTGTTCTGAGCGTAGTTCTTGAGTAATTCTCTACACTCTGGAGTCTCTACCACTCCTCCACCTAGAGAGATCAGATGACCTTCGGAATAATCGTTCATGAACTCTTGAAGGAATTCCAGCTCTTTGGCTCTGAAGGCAGGCCAACCATGCTTCGCTACGAAGCCGTTCAATCCGATTCTCTCGTTGAAGACGACGTCTGCGTCTAAGAATGGTCTTCGAAGAGCTGCAGCTCCGAAACCTCCAAGATAAGTCTTCCCTGAAGCTCTCATTCCGATACAGAAGATCGTAGCGTTTGGTGAGTAGCGACGAGATGTGCTTGAAGTTGCGGCAGAAGATGTCGAAGCTGATGATGCTGAAGAAGGCAGATCTAAACCAGTGATTGAGATTCCCATTGAACGGGATAGATCGTCCCACCAACTTGGCCAAGTCTTCTCTACGCATCTCTTTTCGTCTAGAATCATTCCTGAAGAAGAAGTAGTTGCAGTTGCAGTTCCATTCGATTCATTTGCTCGAGAAGAAATGTGAGATAGACCAGCGCCTAGACAGCTGAAAGCCATTCCGACTCGATGATCGTCGTAACAATGAATAGTCCTATCCTCTTTCTCTAGTGATTGAATCAAATCCTTTGGATCTTTACCAAAGATCTCCAATCCATCCTCGTGTTCCAACGTTTCGACTCCCAACTTCTTAAACTCGTCCATCATTGCTTTGATACGATTGCATTCCTTGACTCTCTGATTAGCGATTCCAGTGATCCTCGTACTACTCTTGTTTCCATCAGTAGAGGGTAAAGGAGCAGCAGCCAACAAGACACTTGCAGTCAAAAAGGCGTCTGTCATTGGTTCCATATCGACCAGACCGATCTGTTTCAAACCGCCAATCTTTGGTCCAACGACTGTAGTCTCCTTTTCAGTCTGCTTGACATCACATCCCATCCTTCCGAGAACATCTCTGGCGAATCTAGCATCTCCTTGAAGCGACGAAGAACCGATGTTGGTGATAGTAGTACTCGTACCTCTCAAAGCGGCCAGAGCTAAAGGATAAGTTGCAGAAGAAGCATCTCCTTCGACGTCGTAATAAGACTTGTCTGATCCATTGGAAGCGAGAGGAGGAGGAGGTTGATAAATACCTTGAGGGATTCTATAAGAGTTGAGTAGAGTTCCATCTTGACCTCTCAATCTCTCGACGACGATGCCGAAATCCTTCATCATGGAGATAGTCATATCGATGTAGAGTTGCGAAATGACTTCTCCTCCGATGAGGTTGAGAGTGACTTCCTCTTGAGCATAAGGAGAACAAAGTAAGATACTAGAGACGTATTGACTTGAGATCTTTGCTGATAATTCGATTTGACCACCTTTCAAGCCCGGTAAGGTTCCATCCTTGGTCGGTTTGGCACCTTTGATCTCCAGAGGCAGACAGCCTTTTGATTCTTTGTAATCGATTTCAACTCCATTGGCTCTCAAAGCATCCACCAAATCCCTAATCGGTCTCTCTTTCATTCTCTTGTTTCCAGTAATGACAGTCTTCTCACCGACTAGACTGACTACGGAAGTCATGAACCTAGCAGCAGTTCCAGCGTTTTGAAGATAAATTTCGTCCTTTCCATCCTTTAAAGGACTCAACTTGCCTCCAGATCCATGGACCACGACTGTATTTCCAGAATCTTCCCATTCAAAAGTCGAAGCGTTCAATCTCTTCAATCCTTCCATCATGACTGCAGTATCGTCTGAATGTAGCAAGCCTCTCAACCTCGTCGTTCCGGAACTCAAAGAGGCCAGAACCAGAGCTCTGTTGGAAACGGATTTCGATCCAGGTACCGACAATCTCGAATCCTTGGTTGATGAAGCTTCCTCTGCTTTGATTGAGACATTCATTGGAATCTTGATCGAATCGCACAAAACTCTCCTAATGATTGAATCTGGTACCGTGCTTGCCATTTCTTCCCAAGTCTTTCCAATCCTCTCCAAAAGGACTACTTTCTTCTTATCTCCTTGATTCTTCTTGTCTACCTTCATGATGTCTAAAAGGTTTTCGGCTGAGAGATCTACTTTTCTCTTTTGTTGGATTGCTTTGACTCTTGGATCGTTGATCGAGATCGGTAGATCGTAGGCTTTCAAACATCTAACCAATCTTGAAATCGTGACTTGAGATAAACCAAAGACTGATCGAGAGAGTTCAGATTCTAGAATCATTCCGATAGAGACACATTCTCCGTGAAGCATATCGGGGGTCTTGACGAAGGAAAAGAGGTTTGGAACGATTGATCAGTCTCGACTTCAACACTACCTCTGCTCAATACGAGAGAGAGAGAGAGACCAGCTGGTTTTCAACCACTCGACTCACCAAGACAGCCTCGATAGCATGTCCAATACTATGACCGAAGTTGACCAGGTTCCTCAATCCAGTCTCCTTCTCATCGATGTTGACAATCTCTGCCTTGACTCCCACGCTTCCTCGAATGACGTCCAAGAGTAAAGTTTGAGATTTGGTTCTCGTAGCCAGAGTTCTTCCAGTCGGCTCTCCATCGACAATGGTGGATCTTCCGGACAAGACTGCAGATCTGATCTCTACAGAGGAGCTTTCCAACTTGGAGAAGTCTTCCGAATCCCAGATGGCTGCCGTCTGAGAAGGGAATCGAAGATGGAGAAGAGGAGATCTGGAGGTTAGATGAAGGACATGATCCTAGGTAGGAGCTTGGATCATTCGAGCTCGCTTTGTGAAGATAATGATTTGCTTTTCCTTTTTCCATTGGAAAAAGAGGAATGAGCTCGAGCTGGAGCTCTTCCTGTACTGCTTCCTTGGAATCTTGCCCAAGTCTACTCTCTCCTCTTTCCTTTGACTGACTCACCTTTACGACTTCGGCCATGCCATTGCTGAACTCCCTCTCTGGCAAGGTCTCCAATAGGGCAGCGTCTATGAAGATGAACCTAGGTTGATGGAAGGCACCTATCAAGTTCTTCCCGTGAGGAGTGTCGATGGCAGTCTTTCCACCCACCGAGGAATCTACCATTGCCAACAAGGTGGTAGGGATGTGAATGACTGGAATCCCTCTCATGAACTGGGAATGGGGAGATGAGAGATGGTAAGAGTGAGATTCGATGGGATGAAGAGGATCTTCTCTTCTCTACTTCTTTCTTCTTAATGACTCACAGTGCTAGCTATGAAACCAGAGAGATCTCCTACGACTCCTCCTCCCAGAGCTATCAAGATAGTATCTCTTACGCATTTCATCTCCAACATCCAATCTTCTACTTCTTCCTTCACCTTTCTACTCTTTGACTCTTCGCCCGGTTTGATGATCTTGATCAAGATTCTAGTCTTGAGGTTCTTCTTGACTCGATCCTCATCTTTCGACAGAGCTTGATTGAGAGAAGTGACCAGTTGAGGTAAATGAAGAGATTCCAGATTTGAATCAGTGATGATGACTATGGTGGAAGTGTTTGGGAAGGATTGAGAGATGGTGGAAGAGATGTGCTGGTCTAGATGATAACCAAGATGGATTCTGGAAGAAAGACATTGTAAAATGTGAACGTCTGATCCTGTAGGTCCTTTGACTGGTGCAGAGTGATAGGAGGAATGCTTGGATCCAATGGAATTGCCATTGGAATTGCCATTCACCATGCTCATGAATTGAGGGCAAGTTGAAGATAGAGCAAAGGTTGGTGGGAGTAGAAGAGGAGGAAGAAGAATTTAAGCTTGTCCTCTCTCTCTCCCATCCTCATCTTCTACTCTCTACCTCCCTCTCTCTCTCTAACTATCAAGATGGGAACGATTGGAATCCCAGTGAAACTACTTCATGAATCTTTGGGTCACACCATCACGGTAGAGTTGAAGGGAGGATCTTCTTACAGAGGAGTCCTCCTAGAACCTGAAGATTCTCTCAATGTATCCATGAAGGACGTCCAGGTGACTATGGCAGACGGAAAGACGTTCAAGATGGACTCGGTTTACATCAGAGGTTCCATGATCAGGTTCATAGTAGTCCCAGATATGCTGACTCAGGCTCCAATGTTCCAGAGGGTAGGCCCAAACGCAATGAAGGGTAGAGGAATAGGTAGTGCTAGAGGTAGAGCGACAGTCCTAAGAGGTGAGTAGAGTAAGAGAGTAGAGAGTAGAGAGTAGAGAGTAAGATTGGATATGTTCGATTAGAATAGAACAGAACAATCTGGCTTGGTTTTACTACAAGATTCAAAGAGGATGGTCCAACATGAAGGGATACCTAGCAGATCGACCATCCTAAGCTATCAACAGCCATCCATATCCTTGCAACCTGCTCTTTTGAGATGGGGATCTCTTTTCCTATTTCAGAACAAAGTGGAATGAACATTCAAGATCCTATTATCTCGAGAGAAAGCTGAGCTGGGATTGTATATCTGGCAAGCAACCTTTGGCTTGGAGAAGGAATTAGATTAGATTCCAAACTTGGCTCTACCTCTCCTCTCCAAAGTTCAGACCTCAAGATTGGGAAAAAGTGATCCTAGCTCAGTAGAGGAACGTATCTTTTCTCTCTTCCCGATCCCGGGTCGTTGCATCTCGTCGACAGTCACGATGCTAATCTCTCGTTGAGATGAGACGAGAAGTCTTTTCGAATCCTCTTCCTTTCTTCGAAATCATCCTTTCTTTGATCCAATAATGCTTTCATTTATCATCAAGTGGTCATCTTCTCTCGCCTAGAAACTTGGGTTCTTCTCTGACCTCTAAATGCCTTCTCTGTTTTCTCTTCTCTTCTTCCTCTTCCTCTCCCTCTCTCTCAGCTCAACAATCAGGTCGTGGACGTGGAAGAGGTGCACCAAGAGGTCAGGGAATCAGGCGTTAGGGGGAAATCAAAAGAGTGCTCTCATCCTTTTTTCTCAAATCCCATTCCTTTTCGTTGGCTTTCTACGTCCTCCTCTCATCTCATCTCAAAGAAGAAGACGCACAAACCGACCCACGTTCTCTCCTTTTCTCCCTTTGGGATCCTTCTCATGGGTTTGTCCAAAGCATGTACAATATCTCTTTCTACCAAAAATCTAAAAAAGTAGTAGTCTCGAATTTGAAGGATTGGCAAAGCGTAATGGCTCTCTCTCTCGATTCTGATGCCCTTGCTTTGAGCTACATTCCAGATCCCTTTCCTTTAAGGAAAATGAATCGCTTTGAATGAATACGACAGAGAAGCTCGATCACTTTCTTGAGGCTGGGGGATCTTGTCGATTCTTTTTTCATTTTCTTCTTGACTTTTAAGACCACCACCGACCTTGCTCTGCTCCTCTAGATCAACTCGACATTCTTCTACTCAAGGTTGTCGGCTCAAGATCCTCGTTGTAGATTGACAATCGATCGGCCATGGCGACTGAAGCAAGCTCAGCCAGTCAAGGAGGGACAGTGACAGCAGTCTCTGGATTGACGTTGGTGGGACCATCTGCGTATTCTTCATCTCAAAGCAAGGATCTTCTCTGCAAGATCCAATCCAAGCTTCCATTCATTTCCTCCATTTCCTCTTTCTACACTCATCACATCCAATCAGACAATTCAGACGACGAGCCATCTTGTTCCCTCTCTGATCCATCTTCGACTCAAAGACTTCTTCTCGATGAAATCCTAAATTACAAGACTCATGATCAATTCGATCCAATCAAGATTCTAGGTCAGGAAACAATCAATCTCATTCAACACGAATCTTCCCAAATCAACAATCAGCAAGATGACGAGGAGGAGAAGAGAGTTCTGCTATTCATCACTCCAAGAATCGGTACCATCTCTCCTTGGTCTACAAAAGCTACCGACATTGTCAATCTCGCTGGTCTAAGTCGTCACGTTCAGAGAGTGGAAAGAGGTCAGGTAGTTGTCTTATCTCATCGTTCAGAGCAGGAGGTTACGAGGGAGAGTTTGGTTGGGATTCTCGATTTACTTTATGATAGAATGATTCAACAGTTAGACCTTCAACCCATGAAATCAGAACACTTCTTCAAAGTAGGTGTCCCTGGTAAGTTGAGGTACATCGATTTATTGAAAAACGGTTTGACAAAGGTCATTTCAGAAGGAAAGGAGGTCGGAGGAGGAGGAGGAGGGCAAGAAGTAGAATCTTCATCTTCCATTCAAGAAGAAAGAAAGGAAGCCATCGAGAATCTAAAGAGATCCAATTCGGAACTAGGTTTGGCTTTGGCAAATGACGAAATCGAATACCTCATCAATCACTTCATCGGAACTACTTCGCAAGAATCCAAAGATGCAATCAGAAGATCGCCAACCGATGTGGAATTATTCATGTTTGCTCAAGTCAATTCGGAACATTGTAGACACAAGATCTTCAATGCAGATTGGTCCATCGATTCTCAAAAACAAGACTGGACATTGTTCTCAATGATTAGAAACACTCACAAACTAGCTCCTGAGAACACCATCTCGGCTTATTCTGACAACGCTGCAGTTCTAAAAGGTTATCAGAGTAGGAAATTCTCTTCTTCTTCAACTTCGGATGATGGAATCAAGAGTTACAAGAGAGCCAAGGAATCACAAGACAATCCCATTCTCATCAAGGTTGAAACCCATAACCATCCAACTGCAGTCTCTCCTTATCCAGGTGCTGCCACTGGTTCTGGAGGGGAAATCAGAGATGAAGGGGCAGTCGGTAGAGGTTCCAAACCTAAAGCCGGTCTGACTGGTTTCATGGTCTCTAACCTGATGTTGGATGAACTGGATAACGACGACGATCAGAAGAAGGAGAAGGTTTGGAAATGGGAAAAGAACTTTGGCAAACCCAATCACGTCTCGAGTGCTTTGGACATCATGTTGGAAGCTCCTTTGGGCTCCAGCGCTTTCAACAACGAGTTTGGTAGACCTGGTTTGGGTGGATTCTGGAGAACCTGGTGTGAAGAGATCGAGGTGAGTCTCTTTTTTCGAGAGCGAGAGAGAGGCTTTTCCTAGTTGAACATTCGATCGAGACTGACGAATAATTCCATTTATCTTCTTTCCTTCCCTCCCATTCGAATCATCTTCTTCTGAACAGGTCACTCCTGCTCCTGGATCTACATCTCCCGCCTATGAAGTCAGAGGATATCACAAACCGATCATGCAAGCCGGAGGTCTAGGAAACGTTCAACCTTCTCATGCTCTCAAATCAAAGATCACCGAAGGATCAGCCATCATCGTCTTGGGTGGACCTGGAATGTTGATCGGACTGGGTGGTGGAGCTGCTTCCTCGATGGCAACCTCTGGAGACGAGGCTAGAGCCAAGTTGGACTTCGCTTCGGTTCAAAGAGAGAATCCTGAAATGCAAAGAAGGTGTCAAGGAGTCATTGATTCTTGTTGCTCTCTGGATCTCACTCCAGAAGGGAAAGGAAATCCGATTCAAAGCATTCACGACGTCGGTGCTGGTGGTTTATCGAATGCTTTACCAGAATTGGTTCACGATTCAGATTTAGGTGCAGTCTTCGAATTGAGAAACGTTCTGATCTCTGATCAGAGCATGTCTCCGATGGAAATCTGGTGCAACGAATCTCAGGAAAGATACGTCTTGGCTGTATCTAAGGAAGATGTGGAACGATTCTCTCGAATCGCAAAGAGGGAAAGATGCCCTTTCTCCGTCGTCGGTTATGCAACAAAGGAAGAAAGATTGATCGTCAAGGACAGTCTTCTAGGAAACACTCCAATCGATCTTCCAATGTCTACTCTATTCGGAAAACCACCAAAGATTGCAAGAGAAGCGAAGAGACTGAACCCACCTCGAAAGAAGTTCGATTCCTCTCTGAGATCTTACTTGGGTCAAGACGTCTTGGAATCCAACGTTTCTGGAGAGAATCAAGCCCTCAAGCAAGGTTTAGATAGAGTTTTACATCTTCCAAGTGTCGGATCCAAGTCGTTCTTGATCACAATCGGAGACAGATCCGTCACTGGATTGGTTAGTAGAGATCAGATGATTGGACCTTACCAAGTGCCAGTGTCGGATGTCTCAGTCACCAGAGGTTCCTATGGATTCAACGAGTCTCTGGTCGGAGAAGCAATGACTTCTGGAGAAAGGACTCCTCTTTCTCTGATCGATCCAGCTGCTTCTGCCAGAATGGCCGTGGGAGAGGTCCTAACCAATCTAGCTGCAGCTTCCGTCGAGTCCCTATCTCAAGTCAAACTCTCTGCAAATTGGATGTGCGCTGCAAGTCACGGAGACGAAGGTGCCAAACTATACGATGCAGTCCAAGCCGTTGGTTTGGATCTCTGTCCAAAGCTGGGTCTCTCGATTCCAGTCGGAAAGGATTCAATGTCGATGGGCATGAGCTGGAACGAGGTCTCTGCGAGTGGGGAAAAGGAAAAGAAACAAGTCACCGCTCCTCTCTCTTTGAGTGTTACTGCCTTTGCTCCAGTCGACAGAGTCGACAAGACCTGGACTCCACAACTTCAGACTGAACCTGAAACCGTTGGAAACGATGGTTCGGTGTTGATGTTTATCGATTTAGCGAACGGAAAGAAGAGAATGGGAGGATCTGCTTTGGCTCAAGTCTTCAATCAATTGGGAAACGAAGCTCCAGACGTCGAAGATCCAAAGGTCTTGAAATCCTTCTTTGAATCAATGTCAACTCTGAAACAATTGGAAGTCAGCAATTCAAAGAGATCAAACCCAAGTCTGGTCTTGGCTTATCACGACAGATCCGATGGAGGTTTAATCACTACGATTTCGGAAATGGCTTTCGCAGGTCATGTTGGAGTCGAGATCTTCCTGGATTCTCTCGTCGACGTCAAGTCGTTGGAAGGAAAGAGTCAAGCGGAGAAAGATTCAACGTACCTCGAAACTCTGTTCAACGAAGAATTAGGTGCAGTCTTGCAGATCCGATCAAGTGATGTCAAAGCTGTCAGTGCTGTTTTGACTTCTTCCGGTTTACCTCCTCAAGCTCTTCACGTCATTGGTAAAGTCAATTCAAGAGACGCTTCGAACTTTCAAGACATCACGATCTCAAGTCTTTCTTCTCCAATTCTATCGGAATCGATCTCGACGCTCCAAAGGAAATGGTCTGAAACGAGTTATAGAATGCAATCCATAAGAGATGATCCTTCGACTTCAAAGATGGAGTGGGATCTGATCAATGACGACAAGACTGGCAAGAACAAATTGTTTTACGATTTGAAATACAGTCCAGGAGTCGACGTCTTGGGAGATTTGGGCTGTGGAAAAGAAGATGGTTTGTCTCTCAGTCCAAATTCAAATGCTTTACCAGTTGAGTCAAAACCTAAAGTTGCAATCTTGAGAGAACAAGGTGTCAATGGACACATCGAGATGGCCTTCGCTTTCTATTCGGCAGGTTTCAATCCCATCGACGTTCACATGTCAGACGTCATCGAAGGTTCAGTCTCTCTAGATCAATTCAAAGGTCTGGCAGCTTGTGGAGGATTCTCCTTTGGTGATGTTCTAGGTGCAGGAAGAGGTTGGGCTCTATCGATTCTCAAGAATGGCAAAGCTAGAAAGGAATTCAAGGATTTCTTTGAGAGGAAAGATACTTTCTCTTTGGGAGTTTGCAATGGTTGTCAAATGTTGAGCATCTTGGCTATGAATGGTTTGATCCCTGGAACTGAGAATTGGCCCAACTTTTTGGGAAATCAAAGTAGAAGATATGAAGGTAGAGTTTCAATGGTTAGGATTTCAGATTCAACCCAAGCTTCTTCTTCTTCTTCTTCTTCTTCGGCCTCCAAATCAATTCAAAGCATCTTCTTTGATGAAATGAAAGGTAGTAGTCTACCTTCTATCATCGCTCATGGAGAGGGTAGAGCTAGCTTTAGAAATCAAAAGGATTTGGAAATCTGTGAAGAAAGCGCCTTGGTCGCTTTGAGATACGTAGAGAATGGCTCTGGAGGTGATGATAAAGGTACTATGATTTATCCAATCAATCCGAATGGAAGTACCAATGGTATCGCTGGTGTAAAGTCGTTGGATGGAAGAGTTTTGGCAATGATGCCTCGTGAGTACAAAGAAGCGTCGATACTCTTCTACAAGAGAAACGAACTACAAGGCTAGCATCACTGACACGCTGTTCGCCCTTTCTGTTCTCTTACTTTCTGTTCTCTTATCTTCCGAACACTTTCTCCTCTACGCTTCCCTTAAACTCTCGCTTTGATCGTCGCACAGATCCGGAGAGAGGAGTGACTGCCGAATCGATGAGTTGGAAACCAGAGCCTTTCTCTGCTGCTGACGCTTGGAAAGGTAGAGGTCCTTGGCTGAGAATGTTTGAAAGCGCTAGGAAATGGGTCGGATAAGATCTAGATTTCGGATTCAAGGCGAGTGGAGAATACAAAAGAAAACAAGATGAGGAGACAAGAGCTCGAGGGCATATAGAAGGAAACATTCGAATGTATTTGCTTAGTTTCTCACGCTTAATCTATAGACTAAAGAATCTTCAATAGATCGATGTGAGACTCCTAAGGTGACAGCCAGCGAATGCTACTCATGAAACATTCTCCGTTTTGAAGATCGCCGACTGGAAAGAGAAGGAGAGGAAGAATGATGAGCAGCTCACTCTGCCTTGGACTTTGAAAACCGAACTCTGCATTCGAGATGTTTTACAAGATTGAAACTAAATGTCAAAATACTCACTGAGCTCTCCAGGTTCGATCTCCCTCAAACTGACTTTGCCACTAGTAACCATTGCTTCCTTCTTGAGTGCGCTCCTTTTCCGATCCCAATCAGCTTTGAAAGAAGCAGGAGCGTATTCAAAGCCACCAACCAAAGGCTTCGAAGGTAGAACGATTTGACGAAAGTCTGGAAGATCCCTGGTACGAAGGATGACAGCTAGATTTGTGTCTTCCTTGAAATGATCGAAGGACCTATCCTCAGGGAAGAAGCAGTAGAAAGGTAAGATGAAAGTCGTTAAAGTAGTAGGAAGTTTGACACTAGAATTTAACAGGTTCTGAAAAACAAGATGATCCAAAGTCATGATCGTCAATGCCGTAAATTTGGAATAATCTGTCGAGCTAGGATTGTCTGGGTCGCACTGAATCCCTCCCAAACGCAAGTGCTTGAGGGATGAGAAGGATGAGTGAAGACTTGAAGTGAAGTTGGAACTGAGATAAGTCTCATCTCGAGGATTTCTAGCTGCATCGTTGAAGAAGACTTCCAAAGACGTTAATTGATCTGTCATTCGAAGTAGGTGAATGACTGCGTTGTTCTTGCTTAAATCACGGCCTGAAGAAGTCAGTCCCAAACCCCACCAGGTAGACATTTTTGATTGATCAAAAACGAATTCTATGCTTAGAGCCAGCCTTTTGATTTTGGAAAGTCCTTCGTAAGCTTGACTGTGATCCAAAAGAAACCTGCAATCCTGTACACTGAATTCCAAACCGCCAAAAGCTGCTTCGAAGAGATTTTGACAGAACAAAAGTAACCAGGCGACGTTCTTCGCTGTCAACGGAGCTCTAATTGTTCCCCTCTCGAACTTGGAAATGTATAACCTCTTGAGTGAATGAGATAAAAAAGGAAGCGGAACCGATTTCCCATCCACTTTTTGTACGAAACTTAGCAGCATAAAGGATGGATGCAATATGATCAACTCTTCCAGATTCACGAGTTTCTCATAGAACATTTGGACAGCTTTGAACCTTCCATCTTTCTCCCTAGCTTCTTTCCTGACTGAGATTGGAAGATTTGAGAGTTGGGCAAAATCGATAAGACGGATCTGCTGTTGAGTTCTGCTTCTTCTGACCTCGAAACGGATCGTCTTGATCCTCGACCCAGCATCCTCTGAGCGTTCGAGTCCGGTTAGAAATAGATGACGTCCATTCCAGAGATCATAAATGTCGAGAGTCGAGTTCCGTAAAGCGTACTGATTCCAGATCTGCCAACTTTGTGAACAAGCGTGAGCTGCGCTATTCAGAGCATCATCCCTTGCTCTGTTTGGTATGATAGAAGAACGAGATAAAGTCAATCTAGTCAGTCAAACCAAAAGAGAGAGTTCCGTGGTTCAAATTGCCTTTGCGAAGGCAGAGATGGAAGAGAAGCTTCGTGTACTTGTACTCACTCGATTGCCCTTTCTCTTTGCAGAAAGTTATCAGAAGCTCGCAGTTCTGTCCAAGTCTGAATAGTCTCGATCAGATGTCTGATGACATCTTCTGGAATGTTGTCCAAGTTGGGACGCTCTCTCTTGAATAGAACATCACTTTGAGATTCGTGAGCCATGAATGTGGAAAAGTTGATAGAAGTTTGAGTTCAAGCTGAAGTTGGTGGTTCTTTTAATGTAATGATAGCTTGAATCGAGTTTGGAATCTAAAGTGAGAAGAAGAAAGTGAGGAAAGAAAGAGGAAAGAAAGAACAAAAAGAAATTCTCGAGAGCAATCCCAAGACGCCCTCGTCTAATAAAACATTCCTGCCATGAGGTGAGGCGTTTCGCCATCCCTGAAATGGGTGGGACTCTCTTTGATTCAAATCAGAAAGGAATTCAAAGTAACGGAAATCTAGAAAATGCTGAATGATTGATTGAAATGAGATATGATGATAGATGACAAGTCGTTTGTTCTTTTCGCCCTTTGCTACTTTTCCCTTTCCTTCCAAACTCCTTCTCCCAGTTCCAAACACCAAGCCCCATCGTCAACTCTCGAACCCGTTCTCTAAGCTGTAATATGAGATCAGAACCTGATTTTCCAGCCCTTTCGCTCCATGACTACAGCGAGACCCATGCAAAGAGAGAGATAGAGCGTCAAGATCAGAATCGAAAGGATCGGACCTGTGTGAATCGTCTTGATTGAAAGATTGATGACTCCGGTCAATAGATTGGCCTGTGGAAGCCGGGGACCGAGAGCGATTTGAAAAGAGAAGAGGAAAAGGAGAATCCAAGGAAGAAGAAGTTAGTAATCGACAGAGGCAGAGCCCGAAGACCTCGGCAAACAATACCGGATCAAATCGACCTTTATCTTTACTCACCACCAAGAAAATAGTAAAAGAATGGGAATTCAAGGCATCCAAGATGGCAGGAGTCAAACTTTTGACGTGATCCTTCTCACGATCGTGATCATGATCTTGAGATCCTTCAATCTCCTTTGCAACTCTCCCTTCTTCTTCCTTTAAATCTCTCAACCAAAACCAATAAACGCAAGTGTAAGCCGTGATGAAGCTAGTATTGAAAGCGGCCACCCAAATGACATAGGAAAGATTAGCCAATCTTCTACTGACTTTCATTCCGAGCAAAGACAAACCTCCAAAGGAGAACCACCAAATGATGGAAAAGCTAAACAAGATCATGATCAACTTCTCCGTCTTTGGTTTCCTCCTAGTCTTTGAGAGCTTCCTATAGGCGAAATAAGGATCCAAAGGTAAGACATAGAAACCTAGATCCAAACCTATGAGAAAGATGGATAGATAACCAAACAGAGAAAAGATACCTTCCTTGTTCTGAGAGAATAGATTGGTTCGATCTGAGAGGTCATTTGAGATGACAAAAGATTCCAAAGATGTAAGAGAGAGAAGAAGTTGATAGACGATCCCAATCGTTAATCCTATAGAATTGAATCTGAAGAATCTAGAAAAGACCTTTGAAATCAAAATGGTCAGGATTGGTAATAATCCCAAAGTGATGAAAAAGTTCCAATGTAAACCGTATTCTGAAATGTGTTCATGATAATCTACACCTTTGACCAATAGGACTCTGATTCCACCAATGACCAAAAGTGGTAATGATTTTCTCAATGAAGTCAACAATTGCTTTCTCAGAGGTTTGAATCTATTCCTTGGAGATTTCAAAATGGGTAAAGCAGAGATCAAACCCAAAGAAAAGACGAAAGAACCTACTCCCAAATCCATCAAACTAGTTCCATAAGTTTCACATTTTGCGAATTCTCGAGGAAAGATTCTGAAGTCTACTGCTAGGATGCAGATCACTGTCATCAACATCATATGTGATCTATAGATTGTTAGAAATGGTTGAGGCGAAACGAAGGGATTTCGGTTGGATGATGAAGTTGTAGATCGAGATTGAGAGATTGAAGTCGAACGATCGAATTGGGTTGTTGATGACGATGATTGCTGTGTTAATTGACTTTGATCTTGCTCGGATATCAGAGGAGTTGAAGAGAATGAACTCCGATTTCGATCTAGAGGTTCACTGATTGGAGAGAATTGATTCTGATTGATGGATCGAAAGGATTGCTGAGGAGAAGTTGGGACTGAATTCGTAAATGAACCTCCAACTTGATCATTGTACCTCTCATTTGTGTTGGGATTGGAAGAATACCGATTCGTTGTTGAAGAAGAAGTGTTCGAAATCGGTGGAGCTGAAGGAGGTCTAGAAGGACTCGACGAAGAGATTCCATTCGAGAAATTCGACGAGACAGTCGAAGACGAGGAGAACTGTTGAGATCGATGTTGATGACGAAAAGGGTGATACTGAGGATTTGTTCTCGAAATAGAGTTGGAATCCAACTGACTCTCGTCACCTCCTTGGAGGTTCTCTATCCTTCCATCCGTCTCTTTGAAGCTTGATGATAGATTGGGATTGGAAACTCTAGTTCTACCTAGTGGCGAAGTGATTCTCCCTATCTTTTCCTGTGATTGATGATTAGAAGAACCAGTGGTAGCGAAACTATTCCTTCCTCCTATCGGCTTGTTTGAATTGGATGACTCGATGGGAGATCCATAACTAGAATGCGAAGAAGTAGTAGACTTCAGACTCTGTCTTCTATCATTTCCATATCCATCCACCTCTCCATCTCCAACATTTGAAGTTTTCAAAGGTGGTAAGCCAGATCTCAAAGAATCGCTGAAACTCTCTCCTTGTTGATTCGAATAGCCACTGAGATTTGATCCGAGACTATCTCTAGAGATGTGATCTTTAATCGTTTGTTTGGAATTGGATGAATGAAATGAGGATTCCTCCATCGAATGATTGTGATTACTGGAGAAAGAATTGTCATTCTCATCCATTCCTGGAGGTAGATAAGTAGTTGGAGGATTGACCTTGTGTCTGGCCAAATCCGCCGTCGAATCGACTGAAACTCTAAAAGGTATGTTGTCGTTGATGCTACTGATTAACGATGGGATTCTGGAATGACCTCTAGACGACTTGTTGGTGTAGCTTTCTCCTCTAGAATGTCTTGCCAACTTTTCATCTTCGAAAGAAATCTTCTTTTCTGAATAATCGAATTCATCCCCTCCATTTCCATCTTGTTGATTATTGTTCAAGAGCATTCCCTGAAATTCTTCCTCGTCGTCCGAGATGAACTTCTTGGACCAATGTCTTTGATGTCTGTTCTTGCTCTTGTCTTTCGAACTCGATGATGATGATGATGGTTCCATTTCATCTCGGTTCCGCTGCTGCTGTCGTCGATTTGAAGTGGAAGGCCAATTCCAGTTGATGAAGAGGATCAGAGATACGATGAAGAGGTTGAGAGCTAGGACCTGATGTGCTAGAAGAGTGTTTGCCAACAAGACGGGTAGGATCAAGAGGAGGAATTCCAATTGAACGTCGTCTATTAGGAGAGAAGAGATTGAGGGATGAGATAGGATCGATTCGACTCTGGTCGATTCCGGACCGAACCGAAGGTTTCGAGATCTGATGATTGACCAGAGAGCGTAGGTGGTCTGTAGGATGAGAAAGAGAAGAAGAAGAGGGAAGTGGTAGGGAGGTGGAGATATGGGGGAGATGAGAAGAAAGAGGTGAGAGAAGGGAATGATCAGATCTGCTCTTGGTAATGGGATGCAAACCTATCCAGATTGAATTCTTTCAATTGTAATGGATAGAGAAATAGTGATGGAAGAAGTAAAAGAAGGAAAGAGTGGGGAATTCTCGAAGTAATTTGAGCCATGTTCCCTCTGGCCATCTGGAAAGAAGCTCGTCTAACTTTCTGAAGGTTCTCTCCTGAGATTGTACAATGAGATCAAGATAGAGCCATTATTGAAAGGATCCCCTCTCTACCATTGTCCATCTCAGTCAGCAACGTTGTCTATCTCATCTCTATTGCTCTGCTCTACTCACGACTGCAGTCAAGCTTACAGCATTGATCTTCCAGACCGAGCCTCCGTCGAGATGGGATACGAAAGCCTCCTTCTCTAACTTGTATGCATCCTGGATTTGAGCTTGAATTGACTCTTGAGTGTGCTGTTGACTGTGCTGACTGTGATGAGAATGGTGTCGATGATGGTTTGGTTGATTGTGATGGATCGAGTCGAGTAGTTGGCCATCCTCCATTCTAGAATAATATCGAATCAGATGAGATATCCAGTCAGAATGTTCTAGAAGATCGGTTAATGTATTGTATTGGATTGTTCTACTTGATCTTATCTAGATGTGCTTGTTATTTGAAAGAGAACATCGAATGAGATTGAAGAGTGAGAATCGTTGCAGTAAGAAGAGTCGAATATCAATCTTGAATATCACTCTTTGCCAATCACTCCAATTAACTTATAATTAACTTTGCTTCAATGTCGCACAATGAATTGAATGAAATGGAAATGGATCCGTATTCTCCTCTTCTTTCCATCCTCAGACCATCCGAGCATCCAAAGATCTCCTTGAACGTCCATCTAATAGATTCAAGTCAACCTCCACAGAACAGCGCTACTCAATCCAATTCATCCATTCAGCCCAATCAGACAGACTTGGATCCTCATGTAGATCCAGATCCTTTTCAAAACAAGAGGATCCTGGCAGTCATCTCCAATGTAGAAGGAAATCACGAGGAGGCTTGGTGAGTAACAAAGGGCAGAGACAGTTGCAACTTCTACAAAGGTCAAGATTGAAGGACTGAGATGATCGAGAGCCATCCAATCCACTAGACTTCGCAAAGATAGATAGCTTTGAATTGAATGTATGCCTGACTTTGTGTTCTGAAAGCTCATCATCCTTGTGGGAAAGCCAGAATTCGATTCATTCTAGATGGTTTGGTTGGCTTGGCCTGACTTTGACTTCCCCCTTTCTTTACTCTTTTCATCTTCCTCTTTGCGTCGTGGCTTCTCTTCTCAATACATGCGTCATGTTATCTTTCATTCTCAGTCTAGCACTCTTGAAAAGGCGGAGGAAAGATCCGAATCAGGCTTCCATCCTGTCTGCTGTCCCTCTCGTAAGTCTCATCTTCTCGTCTTCGATTCCATTGACTTTGGATTTCGATTTCGACGTCTCATCACAGTCCTCCTCTTCTCTGTATCCACCTTTTTTTTACAACTCTTTCCTCTCCCTCAGCTCAAAGATACCAAGGTGTCAGTAGAACAACTCCCATCAACCAATCCATCGAGTCCAGAGACAATGTTAGAAACCGAAAGTTCCTCTTCTTCAATCTCCAATCCCAATTCCACTTCTTCTCCGTCTTCGAACAAGCCTTTCAAATTGACGATACAGACCTCGACAAACATCATTTCGGTTTCCCTTTCCGATTCTCAAGGGTTGAAGGACCTTCTGAGCGTAGTCAGAGATCTGATCCAAGTCTCGAAAAACAATCAGAATCAGGATCTCAGATCCAAAGACAAGTCAACAAGTCATAAATGGTTGGAAGCTTATCTGGATCCTCACGAGCTACCAAATGGAATCTCTGACAATTCCCCCATCTTTTCAAGGTGTGAGTGTGTCGAGCTTTTCCTTCGGGAGAGCACATATCTCTAACTCTCTCGATCGTAATCACTTACCTCGACTTCTCATCTCCCTCTCTCTACTATACCTCTTTCAGTCACTCAGTCTTCCATCAAGCCCTCCATCCCTTCCAGACCAATCTCACCGCCTCCCAATTCCCTCAAGATCTCGATTCATTCTTACAATGTAGGAGGCGCTCTGCCGCGAGAATCGGATCAAGCTGATCTCAATGAATGGATCCAAGCCAATCAAGAATCCGACGTCATGGTCTTTGGTTTGCAAGAGATGGATCTCAGTAGTGGTGCTTATCTCTATTGGAGTCCGGTTAGGGAAGAGACTTGGAGTCAGAAGGTCGAGATCGGATTGGGGAGAAGGCGAGGGGAGTATGAGAAGGTGAGTTCGAGAGATCCTATAATCTTTACTCATCAGAGTTAGTAGCTGGAATTTACACTGAGTTCTATCAAGGATACACGAAAGCTGATGTCATATCCTTCCATTCTCGATTTGCAGTTGGCTTCCAAGCAATTGGTGGGAATCTTCATCATGATTTATGTCAAGAAATCCCTCCTAGGTTCCATTCCTAAAGAATCGATCTGTATCAGCTCTTTGGGAGTTGGATTGGGAGGCTTCATTGCCAACAAAGGAGCTTGTGGAATCAGGTTTCGAGTAGAAGGTCTATCATCTCAGACCAATGACGATACTCAAACTTCACCAAGATCCAAACGTCTCTCGTCATCAATCATTACTGAGAAAGATAGAAAGGAACAGAGAGACTCATCAACAATCAATACTACTTCTTCTTCTTCAAAATCTCAAACCTTCTGTTTCATTTCTGCTCATCTGTCAGCCTTTGATGGTTCAGAAGCAGTCCAAAGAAGAAATTGGGACTTCAATCAAATCCACTCAAAGCTCAAGTTCAATCTTCCCTATAGAGAAGCTAGGATTGGTAAAGGTCAGGAGAAAGCCTTGATTGAAAGGAACAAATTGGAGATCAAGTTGAAAAGGGAATGGGAATATCAAATGAACAGACTGAATCAGAGCGAACATTTGGGAATGGTTCATGAATCGTTTGATCAGTTCAAGAGACATAGAATCGGTAGAGAAGAAAGGGGAGAGAAAGTGGTGGCAGGAGAAAAAGAGAAGGAAGTGGAGTTCGAACCGGAAGAGGTTGAATTAGGGATTGATGATCATGAGTGAGTTACTTCTTGATTCTGGCTTCGGATACCAGGCTGGCTTTCATCTTTAATGCTGCCGTCTCTCATGACGATGCTGATGGAATCTTCCCTTCTCTTTGACAGCTTCATCTTTTTCTTTGGAGACTTGAACTACCGACTAGACTTATCGATCTCAGAAGTCAAGAGGCTGATCACAAAGAAGCAGTTTGACTTGCTGTTGAAGTATGACCAACTCAATGATCAGAAGTCCGGAGGTTTGACAGGAGCTGGCTTCGAAGAGGGAAAGATCTCGTGAGTAGTTTGTTTGAAAGTGAGATTAGACAGAACATTCCCTTTGCCTCAACCTTCCTTCGCTCACTTCCTTCTTTTCTTTCTCTCTTTCTCTCTTCATCTCTGTGGCCACTCTAGCTTTCAACCGACGTACAAATACGATCTAGACACCTCCACCTACGACACGAGTGAAAAGCAAAGAACTCCAGCTTGGACGGATCGAATCCTGTTCAAGATTCCAGAAAAGAATTCTTTGGTGAGACAGATTGATTACGACTCGGTCATGAAGGCGGGAATGAGCGATCATAAACCTATCAGAGGCATCTTTATTGTCAAACTTGGTTAGATTGCTCCAGTATCTTTCTTGTTCTATTCATTGTTTTTCTTCTTTGTCATGAACAATCTTGTAACATTAATTATTTGAGACGAACAACCTTGTATCACTAACTATTTGAAACCGATCTCATTTCGTTGTCGTAGTAACAGAATTGAATTGAATTGGATTCGAAGTGGTGGTGAAGTCGAAGTCGATTTTGAACTTGTTCTATCTAGTAGCTCACTCTTTGACTTTTTCTCCTCCAACATATCACATCTTTTCAAACAAAATCAATTGATTCGACCTAGATTCAAACATTGTCAGATGTATTGGCACTAAATTCAAAGGTGAATAAGTTGTCGATTCTATTCAGACTACAAGTAAGCATCCACATCAACTGAAACTCGATTTTTCATAGCTCCATCAATAAGAGAGACCTTCTATCCTTTCCAAACACTATTGATCAATCATAAAGATTGTCAGGTAGAAGAGGTAGAAGAGATCTTCGTAGGAGACTTCTCAGTCTTTGCTTTCTTCTCATCCACCTTCCGATTCAAAACCTTATCATTCCCACAGTCTCCATCTTGCTTCTTCCATTGATCATTATCATTTCATGCTTCTGGAACCGAATAATGGTTTCCCCCATTCCAATCTTCCAAGAGACGAAGCTTGAACTCACTTTCGAATGTCTTTCTATCCATCTTTCTCTAACCTCTCCCTCTTTCGCAAGCTTACGTCGAGCAATGAGACCCTCTCAAGCTCCGGATCTCCCTTCAAACCATCGATTCAGGTGATGTACCATTTGATTATTGAGAGATTGGCCTTGAGGTGAGAAGCAGAAGATAGATCGAATCAGAAACTGCAAAGTGCAATCTCTAGATTCAGATTGATAGAGGAAGACTTCTCTCCTTCTCGAAGCTCTTGGTCTTGATAAGTTCGACTAAATCTAACAAGATGGAATTATCTGTGAAGACTTGACGAAATGATGATGATGATGAAGAAGAAGAAGAACAGGTGTGATGGTTGAAGTTGAAGGTGCAGTCAAAGTCCTCTTGAAGTCGAAATGGCTTCTCTTTCAGAGTTCGGCTGTCTCTTGTCTCTTTCATCGCTCTGACCAGTGATTAGATGCCTTCAAAATTTGATACCAAATCCTTATCGTTTTGACATTCTCTGACATTCCCTTCCAGCCATTCATCGAGTTATGCGAATCTAGGTCTAAAAGACTGTCCTGTAACTCCATTCTCCCCAGAGAAGATTCGTTTACTAACCTTGTAAAGATCTTCTGTTCTCTATCTTCAATGTCTGCAGTCTGATCTCGTTGCTTTGCAAGCCATTCCGCTTCTCCATGAGCACAAGAAGTCTTTCTAGCGATTTCTATCTCCTCTGTTAACTATCCCAAATTGAAAATGATCTGGCTCTAGAGGTAGTGGACTGATTTTATGACTTGCGCAGTTTTCGAAAACTGCTTCTAAAATCTGGTACGACTTGGTACGACTTGGTACGACCGCGCAGGACTTTTTTGGTACGAACCCTCAGGCTAACCTCCGTTACTTGTTTGGTCTATAGGGCCATGAATACTGCTTTTCTCCAGCTCTCAAGATCATGTAAAATCTTTTTTCATTATGATCTTTCATCTAGGATCATCAGAATTGAGGAAGGAGATGATTTTTCTTCAAGACCTTTGAAACGTCTTGGAAGGTGATACCAAATCCTTATCGTTTTGACATTCTCTGACATTCCCTTCCAGCCATTCATCGAGTTATGCGAATCTAGGTCTAAAAGACTGTCCTGTAACTCCATTCTCCCCAGAGAAGATTCGTTTACTAACCTTGTAAAGATCTTCTGTTCTCTATCTTCAATGTCTGCAGTCTGATCTCGTTGCTTTGCAAGCCATTCCGCTTCTCCATGAGCACAAGAAGTCTTTCTAGCGATTTCTATCTCCTCTGTTAACTATCCCAAATTGAAAATGATCTGGCTCTAGAGGTAGTGGACTGATTTTATGACTTGCGCAGTTTTCGAAAACTGCTTCTAAAATCTGGTACGACTTGGTACGACTTGGTACGACCGCGCAGGACTTTTTTGGTACGAACCCTCAGGCTAACCTCCGTTACTTGTTTGGTCTATAGGGCCATGAATACTGCTTTTCTCCAGCTCTCAAGATCATGTAAAATCTTTTTTCATTATGATCTTTCATCTAGGATCATCAGAATTGAGGAAGGAGATGATTTTTCTTCAAGACCTTTGAAACGTCTTGGAAGGAAGTTTGAGAAGTGCCAACTACAATCTTCGAGGTAGATGTTCTCCATCACAATCTATTCTCCAGCTCCAATTGTACGTTTATTCGGATTGAGATTTCCAAAATGAATAAGAATAGTACAATAGATAGAGGAGGAGAGAGATAGAAAGGAGGAGCAATGTCCGTCGAAGCTGAGATTCGACTAGAGCTATCTGCTTCCTTCGAAGTTGTAATCGCTCCGATGCCTTTAGATCCTCTTTCTTCCTTCCAAATGCCATTCAATCCACTCAAATGAGCCCTAAACATTGTCCCCATCACTCCAGATCAGCTCCAAAAGAGCGTCGCTACTCACTGAAGATGTCGGATCCCTTCTATCTCTTGCTCCACCCAATCTCGATCCCCATTCTGACTTCTTGCAGGGTTAGGGTTAGGGTTAGGGTTAGGGTTAGGGTTAGGGTTAGGGTTAGGGTTAGGGTTAGGGTTAGGGTTAGGGTTAGGGTTAGGGTTAGGG